>JAUMJJ010000413.1:0-35422 GCA_033556795.1 Tapera naevia | reverse complement strand
GGGCGTGGTCAGTGTGTACACTACGAGGGGGCACGGACTGCGCATGCGCCGCGGGGCGCGGCGAGCGCAGTCACCACGAAGGGGGCGTGGCCAAGGGGGGCGTGGCCAAGCGGACGAATCACGAGGGGGCACGAGCTGCGCATGCGCAGTGGGCAGAGAGCGCTAAGCCGGGAGGGGGCGTGGTCTGACCGAGGGGGCGTGGTCTGACCGAGGGGGCGTGGCCATCGCGTGCATCATAAGGGCAGCGGTTGGTTTTTAACGAACCTCAGTTAAATTCCATCTCAGCAGCTGTCTTTTTTTGACAGTTAACCAGAATGGCCCTCTGAGAGCATCTTTTCCTGATGGGATGATTTTTTTCCCAGCAGTGTTTTTCCAGGCACGGTTTAAAGAGTTTGGTAACACCTGGTGTGAAGCGTGGGATGTGCTGAACAGAGGGGTCTTTTTCCATAATCACCTCTGTTCGCAGCCTTTCCCTGCCTAAAACACAAAGTCAAACAGAAATGACCCCGAAGCTCCAATGAGCAGAGATTTGGCTGTTGTGAATTTCAAAATAACAGTAAAATTAGCCCTTGGAAAGTAATAGAATAAGAACAAGATTGCTGGATTTCTACACCTGTGCATAAGTGGGAAATATCTTCTGTCCCAGCTCTTGTCTCGTTCCAGGATTGATGGAATCGTTCCTTCCTCCTGAAATAAAGGCTGCTGCATTCTAAAAATCTAAAATGAGTCTTAGAGAGTTCCTTTGTCACCATTTTTGGTATCAGTGAGGTGGGTGCTGGGTTCTGTTCCCACGTAACGAGGGTTGGGACGAGAGGAAATGGCCTCAAGTTGTGCCAGGGGAGGGTTAGATTGGATACTGGGAAATATTCCTTCAGGGAAAGAGCTGCTGTGCAATGGCAGAGGCTGCCCAGGGCAGTGGTGGAGTTCCCAAGCCTGGAGAGATTTTTAAAAGCCATGTGGATGTGGCACCTGGGGACACATTTCATGCTGGGGCTGCCAGTGCTGGGTTTATTGTTGGACTCTTGGATGATCTGAAATTCTGTGATGCCACGGTGTCACAGCAGCCCAGGTGCACATAGAATCATGGAATGGTTTGGGTTGGAAAAGCCCATCCAGTTCCACCCCTGCCACAAACAGGGACACCTCCCAGTGGATCAGGGGGCTCCAAGCCCCATCCAACCTGGCCTTGAACACCTCCAGGGATGGGGCAGCCACCACTGCTCTGGGAAACCTGGGCCAGAGCCTCCCCACCCTCACAGGAAAACATTTCTCCCCAAGATCTCGTCTCAATCTCCCCTCTTGCAGCTCAAAACTGTTCTCCTCATCCCATCCCTGCACTCGCTGATCAAGAGTCCCTCCCCAGCTTTCCTTGGAGCCCCTGGGAGGCTGCTCTAAGGTCTCCTCAGAGCCTTCTCTTCCTCAGGTTGAACAACCCCAACTCTCTCAGCCCATGGACACAGGCACCCAGTAACACCACCACTCTCTGCCCAGTTCCCATGGTGCCTCCCAGCACCACAGTAACAGCACCATAGCAACAGGAGGGCGGTGGCCCAAGGGCAAGGAGAAGCAGCCATGCTGCGGCTGCTGGTGGCCAGTGCCCACATCCCCAGGGCCACCGGTTCCGGGCCTGGCGTTCACGTGTCTGCCCGCTTCAGAGGTACCAGTGGGTACAAGGGGGACACTGCAGTGGCCATCTCCGTGGGATGGGGTGGCAGAGGCCATTCTGGTGCACTGGGGTGGCATCCTCGTGTGATGGGGTGGTGCTGGCCTTGTCTGCTGGGTGATGAGGGGGAAACAGGTGCTCCCAGCCCAGAAACCTCCCTTGTCCTGGGCTGCACCCAGAGCAGTTGGACCAGAGGGTGAGAGAGGGGATTCTGTTCCTCTGCTCTGCCCTGGGGAGACCCCAACTGGAGCCCTGGGTCCAGTTCTGGAGTCCCCACCACAAGAAGGATCTGGAGCTGTTGGAGCAAGTCCAGAGGAGGCCACAGAGATGATCCAAGGGCTGGAGCACCTCTGCTGTGAGGACAGGCTGGGAGAGTTGGGGTGCTCAGCCTGGACAGGAGAAAACCCTGGGCAGACCTTAGAGCAACCTCCCAGGACTGAAAGGGGCTCCAAGGAAAGCTGGGGAGTGGCTTCTTCCAAGGGCTTGGAGACCCCAACCTGGAGTCCTCTGTCTGGTTCTGGAATCCCCAACATAAGAAGGAGATGGAACTGTTGGAACGGGTCCAGAGGAGGCCACGGAGATGATCCAAGGGCTGGAGAACCTCCTGTATGAGGACAGGCTGAGAGTTGGGGTTGTTCAGCCTGGAGAGGAGAAGGCTTCAGGGAGACCTTGGAGCAGCCTCCCAGGACTGAAAGGGGCTCCAGGAAAGCTGGGGAGGGGCTCTTGATCAGGGAGTGCAGGGAGAGGATGAGGGGGAAGAGCTTTAAATTGGAAGGGGGAGATTTAGATTGGACATCAAGAAGAAACTATTCAGGATGAGGGTGGGGAGGCCCTGGCCCAGGTTGCCCAGAGCAGTGGTGGCTGCCCCATCCCTGGAGGTGTTCAAGGCCAGGTTGAATGGGGCTTGGAGCCCCCTGATGCAGTGGGAGGTGTTCCTGGTGGAACTGGATGGGCTTTGAGGTCCCTTCCAACACAAACCATTCAATGATTCTGTGTCTGGGTCATCCCCACGTGTAGGCACAGTGCCAGCTGTCCCCCTGTACCCCCATGTCCCCATCTCAACGTGCCACCACCCTCTCTCCTGTCTCCCCAGGAGTCCCCAGGAGCACCCGGGTGGTGCCAGAGGAGCACAGCCCCATCTGGAATGAGGTGAGCTGACCCCAGGCTGGCCAGTGGTGGCACTGGGACACTCAGGTCACCTCACTGACTCCTCATCACCTCTCTCTAGACGCTGGCCTGGCCACTGGGCACGCAGCCCCTGCACCCCACGGCCAGCATCGCCCTGCGCCTCCGACACTGGGGTGAACTGACACCCCTGGGGTGAGTAGCACCCATGGGTGAGGAGAGGACCATCCCCAGCACAGCCACCACACTCACCATATCGCCCTGTCCCTGCAGGGAGCTGGGTGCCACCACAGTTTCACTGGACCGGTTGGTGGCCGATCCCGGGCTACCACTGGCCCTCAGCGATGTCCAGCTGCTGGACCCCCGAGGCCAACCCACAGGGGTGAGCACCCACCCTTGCACCCCCCCCTGCAGCACCCCAGGGTGCCAACAAGGCACGGTCTGGAATTCCACCCATCCCTTTGCAGTGCACCATCTCCCTCCGCTGCTCCTACGCTCCCCGGGGCACGGCTGGAGGTGCTAAGGTCCCTCTGCAAGGACGGGTGCCACCACGGGCGGTGTCACCAGGGACACCCCACCACCCCACCAAGCCCCCAGCAGGGAGTAAAGAGGATTTCCAGGTATGGCACCCATGGGTGCAGTGGCACCCAAGGTGATGGTCCATCCAGGGGCCACCACGTCACCTCTTGTCCCACAGGTACGAGTGAGGATCATCAAGGGCCGCCAGCTCCAGGGCAACGACATCAAGCCGGTGGTGACCATTCTCATCGGCCGGCACCGCTTCCAGACCAGGATCCGGGTGGGGAACAACCCCTACTACAACGAGGTGACCGCAAGGAAGGGACGCAGGGACCTGCTGGTGTCCTCCTCACCCCACCCTCACCCCGTTTTTGCCCGTTCCTAGGTGTTTTCCCAAGATTTCCACCTCATGCCCAACCAGCTGGAGGCGGAGCCCATCCACATCCAGGTCAGGGGGTGGGATTGGTGGCACCTGCAGGAATGGGGGACAGAGGGGTGGCTTCTGAGACTGTGTCCCCTCAATCACAGGTGCTGAACTCGCGGGCCACCCGCTCCAAAGCCGTCATCGGGGTCTTCCAGGTGAGGGATGGTGGCTTTGGAAGGGGTTTCACACCATGGTTTGGCCACTCTAACCCTTCTTTGCCACCCTCACAGCTCGACGTCGGCACCATCTACCGCGCACCAGGTAGGTGAGAGGGTCGGGGTGGCACCAGGGTGACACTGGGGTGACACTGGGGTGACACTGGGGTGACGCCAGGGTGATGCTGGGGTCTCCCACCACACCAGGACACCGCTTGAGCTGGAAGTGGCTGAGCCTGCAGCATCCTCAACGCCCCGACGCCGGCTCCCAAGGCTACCTCTGCGTCAGCCTGGCCGTGCTCCGCGCCGGCGAGACGGTGCCGGTGAGCACCCCCATCCTCCCCAGCACCCCCAAACCAATATTCCCTTGGGAAGGGGGTGGGGGGGAGGTCCCTGATTTTCCACCCCCTCTCTAAAGGAGCAGGAGGAACCGACGGAGGACGATGATGACCTGGAGGCCAACCTACTGCAGCCACCACCATGTGCTGCCACCCTCCAGCTCCGCATCTACCGCGCCGAGGATCTGCCTCAGGGTGGGCACCAAGAGAGGGGTGGGGTGGATCTGAGGACCCCCCACTCCCATTTCCACCCCTTTCCAGCCCTGGTGCAATGGAGTTGGTTCTTCAACACCTTCCCTTGGTGGTACCAGGTGGTGGCAAGAAAGGCTTTGTGGCGGCGGCCGTGCTGGTCAACTTCGCTGGGAAGACGGTGGGTGCTGGGCAAAGGGGTCATGGGTGGGGGGGGTCACATCCTGCTGGGAGGGGCAGATCCTGCTTAGGGGAGGAGTGGGCAGATCCTGCTGGAGGTGCTGACCCCCCTTCTCAACCCAGCTCCGCACCCGGGTGATGCCCCCCAACGCCAACCCAGTGTGGAACGAGGTCTTCTTCTTCCCCTTGAGGGTAAGGTGCTCCCCCCCAGCCCCACACAAATCTTGCACCCCCCTCAAAAGCAGGGGCACCCCAAAAGGAAGGGGGGCACCCACATTTCAACAGTGCCCCCCCATCATTTTGTCCCCACAGCTGCCCCCCATCTGTGAGAAGATCCAGTTGGCCATCGTCAATGGGTGAGAGGGGGAGTCCTCCCCTTGGTTTTGGGGGCCTCATCTGGTTTGGGGGACCTCCCTGGTTTTGGGGGACTCACCTTGCTTTGGGGGAATCCCCCTGCTTTTGGGGGGACCTCCCAGTTTAGGGGACCCCTCCTGGTTTTAGGGGACCCTCTTGCTTTGGACATTCCCCCTTGTTTTGGGGACCCTCCTGTTTTTTGAGAGATTTCTTTGCTTTGGACAACCCCTCGGTTTTGGGGACCCCCCCTGGTTTTGGAGGATCCCCTGCTTGGGGGGATCTCCCCAGTTTTGAAGGACCCCTCATTTTTATGGGACCTCTCCTGGTTTTGGAGGACCCCTTGATTTAGGGGGCCTCACCTTGTTTTGGAGGACCCTCTCAGTTTTGGAGGTCCCCTTCCAGTTTTGGAGGACCCTCCAGCTTTGGGGAACCCCTTGGCTCAAACCCCCCACTGGTTTGGGGAACCCTCCTAGTTTTGATGGACCCCTCTGGTATGGGTCACCCCTCCTGATTTTGGGGACCCTCCTGGCTTTGGGGGACACCTCATTTTTGGGGGAACCCCCTTATTTTTGGGTGACCCCTCACACCTTTCTCTGCCCACCCTTCTGTCCTGCAGCACCAAGGTCTTGGGCACTGCCAACCTCCACCTCTCTGACATCTCCTCCACCGGCGCCGAGCTTGAGGGTGAGCAGTGCCCACCCTTGGGTGGGGGCTCCCCAACACCCAGACCCCCCTCCCCCACTTTTTTCCCCTCACTGAACCCCATTTTTTGTTCCTAGAGGGCACCCCTGGCTTCTTACCCTGCTTTGGACCCACCTTCCTCCCCTTCTACGGCCCCTGGCCGGATTCTGCCAGGACATCGGGCACCGTGAGTGGGTGGCAGGGTGGGCACAGCACCCGTGGGTGGGGACACCCACCCACCCCCTGCTTGTTTTAATCATGCAACTGTGGAATGGGTTGGCTTGGAAGGGACCTCAAAGCCCATCCAGGTCCAATCCATGGGCAGGGACACCTCCCAGTGGATCAGGGGGCTCCAAGCCCCATCCAACCTGGCCTTGAACACCTCCAGGGATGGAGCAGCCACCACTGCTCTGGGAAACCTGGGCCAGGGCCTCCCCACCCTCATCTAAACCTCCTCACACCCCCTCCAAACTCCCCCAAAACACAATTTTCACCCCAAATCTCCTCACAGATCTCCCTAAAGTCCCCAAAAGCATGACTTCCACCTTAAATCTTCTCAAATTTTGTCGAATCACAGGATGGTTTGGCTTGGAAGGGACCTCAAAGCCCATCCAGTTCCAACACCTGACATGGGCAGGGACACCTCCCACTGGACCAAGGATCTCAAGGACCCATCCAACCTGGCCTTGAACACCTCCAGGGATGGGGCAGCCACCACTTCCCTGGGTTGTCCCCACCTCCTGGGTTCCACACCTCATCTAAATCCTCCCCCTTCCAATTTAAAGCCATTTCCCCTTGTCCTGTCACTCCAGGCCCTTGGAAAAAGTCCTTCCCCAGGTGTCCTGGAGCCCCTTTCAGTCTTGGAAGGTTCCTCTGAGGTGTCCTCAGAGCCTTCTCCTCTCCAGGTGGAACAACCCAAATTTTACCTTATTTTCCCCCTTTTTGTCCTTATTTCACCCCTTTTCACCCTTATTTCACAGCCCACCAGCGTGGTTTATCGGGGCCGAGTGCTCCTGGAGATCAGCACCCACATGGGGACCCCTGATGGGTGTCACCAAGGCACCATCACCCCCGAGGACATCGCCCAGGTGCAGGTGGGCACACGGGGACGTGGGGCGATGCCACCCCCAGGGCTCTGATTTAAATTTTTAAATGCCAATTGGATATTTTGGGGGTATTTTATCCACTTTTGGTTTTGTCACAGCACCACCTGCCCCGTCACCAGTTTGGGCTGTGCGGGGTCTTTTATTCGGCCACCATGGTGCCATCTGGCCAAGAGCTCCTGCGCTTTGAGGTCAGCATCGGGAATTACGGGGTCACAGGTGATGTCACCTGCAAACCGGCCGCCTCCGTCACCCCACACAGTCGTCCTGTCTTTGATGGTGAGCAGGGTGGGGGGATACGAGGGTGGGATCCTCCAGGGGAGACTCTCTGGGGTGCTGGGTCGGAGGGACGTGAGGGTGGGACCTTCAGGTGATGCTGGAGTGGAGGTAACACAAGTTTTGGACCTTCTGGGATGCTGGGTGTGGGTGGGACAGAAGGATGGGTCTTCCAGGTGAGCAGGATGGTGGGATGGGGGGAGACACAAGGGTGGGACCCTCTGGGATGCTGAATAGGGGGGGACATGAGGGTGGGACGTTCAGGTGATGCTGGGTTGGGTTGAGGACACAAGGTTGGGACCCTCTGGGATGGTGGGTTGGGGTGGGACACGAGGATGGGACCTTCCAGGTGAGCAGGATGGTGGGTGAAGGGGTGCAAGGCTGGGACCCTCTGGGATGCTGGGTTGGGGGGACACAAGGGTGGGACCCTCCAGGTGATGCTGGAGCGGAGGGGACACAAGGTTGGGACCCTCAGGGATGCTGGGACAGGGGACACAAGGGTGGGACCCTCCAGGTGAGCAGGATGATGGGTTGGAAGGAGACACAAGGGTGGGACCCTCTGGGATGCTGAGTAGGGGGGACATGAGGGTGGGACCTTCAGGTGATGGTGGGTTGGTGGGACACAAGGCTGGGACTCTCCAGGTGAGTGGGCTACTGGGTTGGGAGGGACGAGAGGGTTGGACCCTCCAGGTGATGCTGGAGTGGAGGAGACACAAGGGTGGGACCTTCTGGGATGCTGGGTCAGGGGACACGAGGATGGGACCCTCCAGGTGAATGGGATGGTGGGTGAGGGGACACAAGGGTGGGACCCTCTGGGATGCTGGGTCAGGGGACACAAGGCTGGGACCCTCTGGGATGCTGGGTCAGGGGACACAAGGGTGGGACCCTCCAGGTGAGCGGGATGCTGGGTGAGGGGACACAAGGGTGGGACCCTCTGGGATGCTGGGTTGGGGGGACACAAGGCTGGGACCCTCCAGGTGATGCTGGAGTGGAGGGGATGTAAGGCTGGGAACCACTGGGATGCTGGGACAGGGGACACGAGGATGGGACCCTCCAGGTGAATGGGATGGTGGGTGAGGGGACACAAGGGTGGGACCCTCTGGGATGCTGAGTAGGGGGGACATGAGGGTGGGACCTTCAGGTGATGCTGGAGTGGAGGTGACACAAGGGTGGGACCTTCTGGGATGGTGGGTTGGTGGGACACAAGGGTGGGACTCTCCAGGTGAGTGGTGTACTGGGTTGGGAGGGACGAGAGGGTTGGACCCTCCAGGTGATGCTGGAGTGGAGGGGACACATGGGTGGGACCTTCTGGGATGCTGGGACAGGGGACACGAGGATGGGACCCTCCAGGTGAATGGGATGGTGGGTGAGGGGACACAAGGGTGGGACCCTCTGGGATGCTGGGTCAGGGGACACAAGGCTGGGACCCTCTGGGATGCTGGGTTGGGGGGACACAAGGCTGGGACCCTCCAGGTGATGCTGGAGTGGAGGGGACCTAAGGCTGGGAACCTCTGGGATGCTGGGACAGGGGACACAAGGGTGGGACCCTCCAGGTGAATGGGATGGTGGGTGAGGGGACACAAAGGTGGGACCCTCTGGGATGCTGAGTAGGGGGGACATGAGGGTGGGACCTTCAGGTGATGCTGGAGTGGAGGTGACACAAGGGTGGGACCTTCTGGGATGATGGGTTGGTGGGACACAAGGGTGGGACTCTCCAGGTGAGTGGTGTACTGGGTTGGGAGGGACGAGAGGGTTGGACCCTCCAGGTGATGCTGGAGTGGAGAGGACACATGGGTGGGACCTTCTGGGATGCTGGGACAGGGGACACACGGTGGGACCCTCCAGGTGAGTGGGGTGGTGGGTGAGGGGACACAAGGCTGGGACCCTCTGGGATGCTGGGTCAGGGGACACAAGGGTGGGACCCTCTGGGATGCTGGGTTGGTGGGACACAAGGCTGGGACCCTCCAGGTGATGCTGGAGTGGAGGGGACCTAAGGCTGGGAACCACTGGGATGCTGGGACAGGGGACACAAGGCTGGGACCCTCCAGGTGATGCTGGAGTGGAGGGGACCTAAGGCTGGGAACCACTGGGATGCTGGGACAGGGGACACAAGGCTGGGACCCTCCAGGTGATGCTGGAGTGGAGGGGACCTAAGGCTGGGAACCACTGGGATGCTGGGACAGGGGACACGAGGATGGGACCCTCCAGGTGATGCTGGAGTGGAGGGGACCTAAGGCTGGGAACCTCTGGGATGCTGGGACAGGGGACACAAGGGTGGGACCCTCCAGGTGAATGGGATGGTGGGTGAGGGGACACAAAGGTGGGATCCTCTGGGATGGTGGGTCGGGGGGCACAAGGGTGGGACCCTCGGAGATGCTCAGTGTCCTCTGGGTGCAGGTAACCGCTACCACTACCTGCCGTGGTTCGGTGACAAGCCGGTGGTGGCCGTCACCTCCTCCTGGGAGGACACCAGGCACCGCTGGGATGCCCTGAACCTCCTGCAGACTCTGTGCCGGCACCTGGTGAGCACCCATGGGTGGTGGCGGGGGTGGGGTGGGGTGAGCCCCCTCCCCGGCTCGCGGTTGGGGTCACCGGGGACACCTCGGCAGGAGAAGAACGTGCGGGAGCTGCGAGGGAGCCGTGGGGACAGCGAGGGGGACGTCGGGCGGAGGCTGCTGCGGGAGCTGGTCCAGGACTGCAGGTCAGGGGGTGTCCGGGGGGGGGAAACTGGGGGAGAAAGGAGGAATTTGGGAGGAGAATGGGAGATCTCGGGGGAAACGGGACAATTGGGAGGGAAATCGGGAAATTTGGAGGGAGTTGGGGCATTTTGGGGGGGGAATTGGGAGGAAAATGAGTTTTAGAGGAGAATGGGACATTTGGGGTGAAAATGGGACAATTGGGAGGAAATTGGGGAAATTTGGGGGAAATGGGAGCATTTTGGGGGGAAATTGGGAGAAAAATAAGGAGTTTTAGAGGGGAATGGGGCATTTGGGGGGAAAATGGGACAATTGGAGGGAAATGAGGAATTTGGGGGGAATTGGGGCATTTGGGGATAAATTGGGAGAAAGATGAGGGATTTTAGAGGAGAATGGGACATTTTGGGGGAAAATGGAACAATTGGGAGGAAATTGGGGAAATTTGGGGGGAATGGGGGCATTTTGGGGGGGAAATTTGGAGGAAAATGAGTTTTAGAGGGGAATGGGACATTTGGGGGGGAAAATGGGACAATTGGAGGGAAATGAGGAATTTGGGGGGAATTGGGGCATTTGGGGATAAATTGAGAGAAAGATGAGGGATTTTAGAGGAGAATGGGACATTTTGGGGGAAAATGGAACAATTGGGAGGAAATTGGGGAAATTTGAGGGGAATGGGGGCATTTTGGGGGGGAAATTGGGAGGAAAATGAGTTTTAGAGGGGAATGGGACATTTGGGGGGAAAAATGGGACAATTGGAGGGAAATGAGGAATTTGGGGGGAATTGGGGCATTTGGGGATAAATTGGGAGAGAGATGAGGGATTTTAGAGGAGAATGGGACATTTTGGGGGAAAATGGAACAATTGGGAGGAAATTGGGGAAATTTGGGGGGAATAGGAGCATTTTGGGGGGAAATTGGGAGAAAAAATGAGGAGTTGTAGAGGGGAATGGGGCATTTGGGGGGAAAATGGGACAATTGGAGGGAAAAGAGGAATTTTGGGAGGAATTGGGGCATTTTGAAGGTAATTGGGGGAAAGATGAGGAGTTTTAGAGGAGAATGAGGCATTTGGGGGGAAATGGGACAATTGGGAGGAAATTGGGGAAATTTGGGGGGAATGGGAGCATTTTTGGGAGAAAATTGGGAGAAAAATGAGTTTTAGAGGAGAATGGGACATTTAGGGGGGAAATGGGACAATTGGAGGGAAATGAGGAATTTGGGGGGAATTGGGGTATTTTGGGGGAAATTAGGAGAAAAATCATCACTTTTAGAGGGGAATGGGACATTTGGGGGTAAAATGGGACAATTGGAGGGAAATGAGGAATTTTGGGGTGAAGTGGGGTATTTTGGAGGAAATTGGGAGAAAAATGAGTTTTAGAGGAGAATGAGGCATTTGGGGGGAAAATGGGACAACTGGAGGGAAATGAGGAATTTTGCTGTGAATTGTGGTGTTTTGGGGAAATTAGGAGAAAAATCATCAGTTTTAGAGGAGAATGGGACATTTGGGGTGAAAATGGGACAATTGGGAGGAAACTGGGAAAATTTGGGGGAAATGGGAGCATTTTGGGGGGAAATTGGGAGAAAAATAAGGAGTTTTAGAGGGGAATGGGGCATTTGGGGGGAAAATGGGACAATTGGAGGGAAATGAGGAATTTTGGGGGGAATTGGGGTATTTGGGGATAAATTGAGAGAAAGATGAGGAGTTTTAGAGGAGAATGGGGCATTTGGGGGGAAAATGGGAAGAAAATGGGGAATTTTGGGGTGAATTGGGGCATTTTGGGGGGAAGTGGGAGAAAAATGAGGCGTTTTAGACAATGTTGGGGCATTCAGGGGGAAAATGGGACAATTGGAGGGAAATGAGGAATTTTGGGTGAATTGGGGCATTTTGGGGGAAATTAGGAGAAACATCATCAGTTTTAGAGGAGAACGGGACATTTGGGGTTAAAAATGGACAGTTGGAGGGAAATGAGGAATTTGGGGGGAACTGGGGTATTTTGGGGGAAATAGGGAGAGAAGTGAGACAATTGGGAGAAAAATGAGGAATTTTGGGGGGAATTGGGGCATTGGGAGGGAAACTGGAAGAAAAAATGAGGAGATTTAGAGGACAATGGACATTGGGGGAGGAAAACAACTGAGGTGTTTTGAGGGAGAAACTGAGAAATTGAGCATTTGGGGGGGGAAATTGGACAATTGGGAGAAAAATTAGGAATTTTAGAGAATTATGGGGCATTTGGGTTGGAAATGGGACAACTGAGGGGAAAATGCAGTATTTTGGGGGGGGAAGCAGTGCATTTTGTGAGGGAACCAGGCTGTTTTGGGAGGAGAACAGGGAATTTGGGGTGGAAATTGGGCATTCTGGAGGGAACCAGGCTGGTTTGGGGGGGAAATGGGGCATTTTTGGGTGAACCAGTGCATTTTGTGGGGCAATGAGGCTGTTTTAGGGGGAGGAATGGGGCATTTTGGGGGGAAATCAGGCTGTTTTGGGAGGAAAAAGGGGCATTTGGGGGGTAAACCAGGCTGGTTTGGGGGGGAAATGGGGCATTTTTGGGTGAAACAGTGCATTTTGGGGGGGAACCATATTGTTTTATGGGGGGAAATGGGTTGTTTTGTGGGGAAACGGTGCATTTTAGGGGGAAAACGGGGTGTTTGGGGGGTGGAAATGCAGAATTTTGGGGGAAACAGTGCATTTGTGGGGCAATGAGGTTGTTTTATGGGGAGGAATGGGGCATTTTGGAGGGGATCCAGGCTGTTTTGGGAGGAAAAGGGGGCATTTTGGGGAAACAGTGCATTTCGGGGGGGGGACCAGGCTGATTATGGGGGGAAATGCGGCATTTTGAGGGGGGGGGGGGGCGGGGCATATTGGGGGCAACCAGGCTTTTTTTGGGGGGAATGGGGCATTTGGGGGGGAACCAGTGCAAATTTGGGGAGAACCAGGCTATCTGGGGGGGGAAATGGGGCATTTTGGGGGTATTCAGTGCAATTTTGGGGGGAACCAGGCTGGTTTTGGAGGGGGGATGGGGGGATGGGGCATTTTGTGGGGGGAAACAGTGCATTTTGTGGGGGAACCATATTGCTTGTGGGGGTGAAATGAGCTGTTTTGGGGAAAACGAGGTATTTTAGAGGGAAATAGTGCATTTTTTTTGTGGGAACCATATTGTTTTTGGGGGGGAAATGGACTATTTTAGGGGGAAACAGTGCATTTTGAAGGGGAAATGGGCTGTTTGGAGGGGGAAACGAGGCATTTTGGGGGGAAACTGCATTTTGTGGGGCAACGAGGCTGGTTTTGGGGTGAAAAGGGGGCATTTTGGGTGGAAAGAGTGCATTTTGAGGGGGGATATGGCAGTTTTGGGGGGGAAATGGGGCATTTTGGTGGGAAACAAGGCTGGTTTTGGCAGGAAAAGGTGGATTTTGAGGGGAAACCAGGCTGGATTTGAGTGGAACAGAGCATTTTGTGGGGTTTGTTCACAGGCGAGCGCTGGCACAGCTGGAGTCACAGCCCACCCCGACACCGCTCGACGCCCATCTCCGTGCCGCGCGCCTCCACCTGCTGCGGCACGTGGCGACAGCGGCGGCAGTGCCACCCAGGGCTGGCTGGGACACCCTGCTGCCCCTGGCCGAGGGCTGGCTGGGCCGTGTGACCACCCTGGCCGTGGAGGTGGGGTCTGGGTGGGGGACATCCCTGTACTGAGTTGTGGGTGGTCTCAGGGGGATGAAGGGGTCATCCCTGTGCTGAGTTGTGGCTGGTCTCAGGGAAATTGGGGGGTTCATTGATGTGCTGAGTTGTGGCTGGTCTCAGGGGATGGGGTGGGATTCATTTCTGTGCTGAATTGCGGCCGGTCTCAGGGGGATTGGAAAGGTTCATTGCTGTGATGAGTTGTGGCCGGTCTCAGGGGGATGGGGGAAGTTCATCCCTGCACTGAGTTGTGGCCAATCTCAGGGGATGGGGGGTTCATTCCTGTGCTGAGTTGTGGCCGGTCTCAGGGGCTGGGGGAGGTTCATTGCTCTGCTGAGTCGTGGCTGGTCTCAGGGGCTGGGGGGGTTCATCCCTGTGCTGAGTTGTGACCGGTCTCATGGGCTGGGGGGGGCAATTCATCCCTGTGATTAATTGTGGCTGGTCTCAGGGGGGTAGGGGGGGGTTACCCCTGTGATGAGTTGTAGCCGGTCTTAGGGGCCTGAGGGGTGGGGTGGGGGTGGGGGGTGTTCATCCCTGTGCTGAACTGTGACCTGTCTCAGGGAGGTTGGAGGGGGTCATCCCTGTGCTGAGTTGTGGCTGGTCTCAGGGGCCTGGGGGGGTTCATGGCTGTGCTGAGTTGTGGCTGGTTTCAGGGGCATTTGGGGGTTCATCACTGTGCTGAATTGCAGCCGGTCTCAGGGGGGGTGGGGGAGTTATCCCTGTGCTGAGTTGTGGCTGGTCTCAGGGGATGGGGATGGGGATGGGGATGGGGGGGTTCATCCCTGTGCTGAGTTGTGTCCGGTCTAAGAGGCTGGGGGGGGGGGGTCATTGCTGTGCTGAGTTGTGGCCAGTCTCAGGGGGGGTGGGGGGTTCATCCCTGTGCTGAGTTGTGACTGGTCTCAGGGAGATTGGAGGGGTTCATCACTGTGCTGAGTTGTGGCCGGTCTCGGGGGGGGTGGGGGGTTCATCCCTGTGCTGAGTTGTGGCCGGTCTCAGAGGCTGGGAATGGGGGTTCATTGCTGTGCTGAGTTGTGGCCGGTTTCAGGGGCATTTGGGGGTTCATCACTGTGCTGAATTGCAGCCGGTCTCAGGGGGGGTGGGGGAGTTATCCCTGTGCTGAGTTGTGGCCGGTCTCAGGGAGATTGGAGGGGTTCATCCCTGTGCTGAGTTGTGACTGGTCTCAGGGGATGGGGGGTTCATCACTGTGCTGAGTTGTGGATGGTCTCAGAGGCTGGGGGGTTCATCCCTGTGCTGAGTTGTGGCCGGTCTCAGGGAGATTGGAGGGGTTCATCCCTGTGCTGAGTTGTGACTGGTCTCAGGGAGATTGGAGGGGTTCATCCCTGTGCTGAGTTGTGACTGGTCTCAGGGGCTGGGGGGTTCATCCCTGTGCTGAGTTGTGGCCAGTCTCAGGGGCTGGGGGGGGTTCATCCCTGTGCTGAGTTGTGACTGGTCTCAGGGAGATTGGAGGGGTTCATCCCTGTGCTGAGTTGTGGCCGGTCTAAGAGGCTGGGGGGGGGTCATTGCTGTGCTGAGTTGTGGCCAGTCTCAGGGGGGGTGGGGGGTTCATCCCTGTGCTGAGTTGTGACTGGTCTCAGGGGATGGGGGGTTCATCCCTGTGCTGAGTTGTGGCCGGTCTCAGGGGCTGGGGGGGGTTCATCCCTGTGCTGAGTTGTGGCCGGTTTCAGGGGCATTTGGGGGTTCATCCCTGTGCTGAATTGCAGCCGGTCTCAGGGGGGATGGGGGAGTTATCCCTGTGCTGAGTTGTGGCCAGTCTCAGGGGATGGGGGGTTCATCCCTGTGCTGAGTTGTGACTGGTCTCAGGGGATGGGGGGGTTCATCCCTGTGCTGAGTTGTGGCCGGTCTCAGGGGATGGGGGGTTCATTGCTGTGCTGAGTTGTGACTGGTCTCAGGGGCTGGGGGGGGTTCATCCCTGTGCTGAGTTGTGACTGGTCTCAGGGGCTGGGGGGTTCATCCCTGTGCTGAGTTGTGGCCGGTCTCAGGGGCTGGGGGGGGTTCATCCCTGTGCTGAGTTGTGGCCAGTCTCAGGGGCTGGGGGGGGTTCATCCCTGTGCTGAGTTGTGGCCGGTCTCAGGGGATGGGGGGGGTTCAACCCTGTTGTGGCCGGTCTCAGCACCCCTCGCTGGTCCCCAGCCGCAGGTGGCTGTGCCTGATGTGCTGCTGTGGCTGCTGCGGGGTGAGCGCCGCGTGGCCTGCGCCCGCATCCCCGCCACCGCCATCGTGTTCTCCCAGAGCGGCCCTGGCGCCTGCGGCCGGCTCTGCGGCCGGACACAGACCCTCTTCCTGACGGTTGGCACCCATGTCCCCTCCGTGTCCCTCTGTGTCCCCTCTGTGTTCCCTGTGTCCCATCCACGTCCTCTCCATCTCCCCTGTGTCCCATCCACGCCTCATCCTTGTCTCGTCTGTCTGCTCCCTGTACCCGCCCTGTCCCCTCTATATCTCTTCCATGTCCCCACCACATCCCCCCAGGATCTCCTGCATGTTTCCTCCATGTCCCCCTCCATGTCCCCTCTATAACTGCTCCACATCCCCATAATGTTCACTCTGTGTCCTTTCCATGTCCCTTCCACGTCCCTTCCACATCCCCTCTGTGTCTCATCTATGTCTGCTCCGTGTCCCCTCTACATCCCTTTCACGTGCCCTCCGTGTCCCCTTTGTGTCCCCACTGTCTCCCCTCTATGTCCCTCCACATCCCATCCGTATCCCCTCCATGTCCCTCCCATGTCTCCTCCGTGTCCCCTCCATGTTCCCCGTGTCCCATCCATGAACACTGTACATCCTGTGTCCCCTCTATAACTCCTCCATGTCCCTGTAACATCCACTCTGTGTCCTCTCCATGTCCCAGCCACATCCCTCTATCCATGTCCACTCCATAGAACCACGTCCCTTTTGTGTCCCTCCATGTCCCCTCCATGTCCCCACCACATCCCCCAGGATCTCCTGCATGTCTTCTCCATGTCCCCCCCTCCGTGTCCCCTCTACAACTGCTCCACCTCCTTTTTGATGTCCACTCTGTGTCCCCCACATGTCCCATCCACGCTCCCCACATCCCCTCCGTGCCCCCTCTAACACCCCCTTTGTGTCCCTCCATATCCCCACCGTGGTCCCCAAAGGCTCTCCAGCCCATCTCCTCCCTGTCCTCCTCCCCTTCCCTACCTCAGCCCCCCAAGATTTCCAGCGTGACCCCCCCCGTGTCCCCCCCATGTCCCGCAGGTACCGGGCTCCGAGGACATCCAAGCGCAGCTCCGCCTGCGCCTCTGGCTGGGCTGCCTGGTGGACAGCGGGGACCTGGCACGGCACCTCGAGGGTCCCCTGCACGTCTACACCGAGACGGTGAGCCCCGGGGCCAGGGCAGGGGGTGGGACGGACACCCCATGGTGCCCCCCAACCCCCCCCTCAACCCCATCTGTGTCCCCTCCCAGTATGAAAACCAGACCAAGCTGCTGGGCAAGTGGGGTCCCCGGGGGCTCCTGGGCTGCCCCAGCTTCTCCGACAGCGCTGGCAAAAGGGGGCTCCCCCGCCACCAGATCCGACCCCCCAAGGGCTGGCACTGGGCTGGACCCTGGACCGTGGAACCCCAGCGGCGGTGAGTGCCGTAGGGTGGCTGGGGGGGGGGGGACACACCTTGGGGACCTTGAAGAAGGCGGTGCCACCGCTGTCCCGTTGTCCCCAAGGCTGCTGCTGGACGTGGAGACCAACGTGGGCGAGGTGCTGGAGGAGGTGTACGAGACCGAGAGCCGGCAGCTCGGCGGGGAGTGGGCACCCGCGGCCGTGGCCACCACCGATGCCGTGAGTGGGCGATGATGCGGGGACACTCGTGTCCCACCCACGGTGCTGGGGGTGCTGGCGGGGTGGGGTGACACGAAGCACGTCGCTGCTCACCTCTCGCCCGCTTTTGCAGAGAGGGGTGGCGGTGCCACCCAAGGAGGAGGTGGAGTGTCCCCAAGGCTGGCACATCACCGACGGCTGGCGGGTGGACACGACCGGGGCCGTGGATGAGGCCGGTGAGTTGGTGTCCCCCACCGGGGCACCCCAGGACAAAAGACGGGGGTGCTGGTGGTGGTGGTGGTGCTGGTGGAAGAGGTGAGGACACGTGGGTGACGCAGGTTGGGAGTACGGGACCAGCGTGGCCCCCGGCAGCCCCCCGCCCGCCTGGCACCCTGCCGAGAAGACCTACCACACGCAGAGGCGCCGGCGCTGGCTGCGCGCCCGCCAGAGGGACCTCAGCACCCAGGGACCCGAGCAGGACGTGGCCACCTTCCTCCAGCTGGTCAGGACAGAGGGGAATGGAATGGGGTGGCAGGGATGGGGGTGGCAGGGACTGGGTGGGGGGGGAGTGGGGCAGTGGAAGGTGTGGCAGGGATGGCAGAGGTGGGAGTGGGAGGGATGGAGTGGCTGGGATAGGGTGACTGGGATGGGAATGGCAGGGATGGGGTGGCAGTGGAGGGCACAGCTGGATTGGAGTGGCTGGGATGGGATGGCAGGAATGGGGGTGGCAAGGATGGGGTTGGTAAGGATGGGATGGCAGGATTGGGGTGGCAGGAATGGGGGTGGCAAGAATGGGAGTGGCAAGGATGGGGGTGGCGGCGATGGGGTGGCAGGGATGGGGATGGCAGGGATGGGGATGGGGCGGCAGGGATGGGGTGGCAGGGATGAGGGTGGCAGGGATGGGGTGGCAGGGATGGGGGTGGCAGGGATGGGGATGGCAGGGATGGGGATGGCAGGGATGGGGTGGCTGGGATGGGGATGGAGTGGCAGGGATGGGGATGGGGTGGCAGGGATGGGGGTGGCAGGGATGGGGATGGCAGGGATGGGGTGGCTGGGATGGGGATGGGATGGGGATGGGGTGGCAGGGATGGGGGTGGCAGGGATGGGGATGGCAGGGATGGGGTGGCTGGGATGGGGATCACAGGGATGGATGGGGACAGCAGGGATGGGGTGGGTGGGTTTGGATGGCAGGGATGGGGACGGCTGGAGTGGGGATGGCAGGTGTGGAGGTGGCTGGGAGAAGGATGACACGGATGGGGTGACAGTGGATTGAGGGTGGCAGGGATGTGGTGGTGGTGTATGGAGTGGCTGGCATGGAATGGGAATGGCAGGGATGGGGGTGGAGGGGTGGGGTGGCAGTGGATGGAGGTGGCAGGGATGGGGTGTCAGGGCTCAGTTCCCCTGCCACGCTGTCCCCCGCGTGCCCCGTGTGCCCCCAGCACAGCGCCAAGGCGGAGGCAGGGACCGAGGCGTGGGAGTACGGAGCGCTGTGGGGCAGCCGCTTCCACCTGCAGCGTCGGGCGGGCGACGTGTGCCGGCGGCGCTGCTGGCACCGAGAGATGGTGCCCAGCCACCCCCCGCCCGTGGCACCCCTCTTCCTCCTCGAGGGCTTCCCGGTAGGAGAGCGGCCGAGGGGGTACGGGGTAGGGGTGGAGGGAGGGATGCAGGGAGGGAGGGAGGGATGGAGGGCTGAAGGAATGGAGGGATGGAAGGATGTAGGAAGGCAGGGAGGGAGGAAGACAAGGAGGGAGGGAGGGAGGGAGGGAGGGAAGGATGCAGGAACACAGGGAGGGAGGGAGGAAGGGATGGATGGAGGGCTGAAGGAATGGAGGGATGGAAGGATGCAGGAACACAGGGAGGGAGGGAGGGAGGGAGAGATGGAAGGATGCAGGAACACAAGGAGGGAGGGAGGAAGGGATGGATGGAGGGCTGAAGGAATGGAGGGAGAAATGGAAGGATGCAGGAACACAGGGAGGGAAGGAGAGAAGGAGGGAGAGAAGGAGGGAGGGATGTATGCAGGAACACAGGGAAGGATGAACAGATGAATGGAAAAAGGGAGGGAAGGATGGATGAAGGGAGGGCTGAAGGAATGAAGGGAGGGAGGAAGAGAGAGAGGAAGAGAGGGAGGAAGGGAGGGAGGGAGGCACAAAGAGATGAAGGGATGCAAGGACACAAGAAGAGAGAGATGGAGGGAGGAGGCCTTGATAGTGGGACACAGGGTGAGAGAGTGAGATATGAAAGGATACAGGAACACAGAGACAGAGGGATGGATGGATGGATGGATGGATGGATGGATGGATGGATGGATGGATGGATGGATGGATGCAGGGACATAGGAAGAGAGGGACAGATGGAGGGAGGGATGGACAGAGGGAGGGAGGGATGGAGGAGTGCAGGAAGAAAGGGGAGGAGGGAGAGATGGAGGGGGGGTGAAGGGATGCAGGGAGAGAGGGATGGAAAGATGGAGAGATAGAGGGATGGAGGGATGAAGGGAGAGAAGGATACAGGGAGAGGGACAAAAGGATGGAAGGACAGAGAGATGCAGGAATGCAGGGATAGAGGATGAGAGGGAGCAAGGGACAGCAGGGTGAAGGGATGGGTGAGGGGTGAATGGAGGGATGTGGTGATGCTGGAGCAGTTGGACATGGGACAGCAAGATGCAGGGCAGGGGGAAAGCAGGGACAAGGGGACACCCCACCCCACATCCCATCCCACCCCAGGGCGTGGAGGACCCAGAGGAGGACACTGTGGCTGTGACAGAGCGGCAGCCGGCGCCCCTCATCCTCTGCACCTTCAAGCGTGAGCGATGGGGACACAAGGGGGGGCTGGGACAGGCTGGGGGGGCCACCCTGACCCCCTGCCAACCCCTTTCTCTCCCACAGAATCCAACTTCTTCCAGCTCCGCTGCTACATCTTCCAGGCCCTGGAGCTGGTACCCTGTGGCACCAAGGCCACCGCAGGTGGGACCTCCTCAGCCACCAGTTCCACCCACCCCCACCTCACGAAGGGGCACCCCAGGGTGCTGATGGTGCCGCTGTCACCCAGATGCTGTCGCCCACGTCTCCTTTGTGCACATCAGCCAGAGCACCCAGGTGATGCCCGGGACTCTGGACCCTCTCTGGGACCAAATGCTGCTTTTTCACCGGCTGCTGCTCTACGGGGACCCTCGAGGGGTCCAGGATGAACCCCCCCTCGTGGTGGTGGAGATCTTCGACCAGGATGGAAAGGTGTGGAACCCATGGGGTGGGGGACAACCCAGGGAAGTGGTGGCTGCCCCATCCCTGGAGGTGTTCAAAGCCAGGTTGGATGGGACCTTGAGCCCCTCGGTCCAGTGGGAGGTGTCCCTGCCCATGGCAGGGAAGTTGGATGGGCTTTGATGTCCCTTCCAACCCAACCCATTCTGTGATTCTACAAAATTTGAGAAGATTTGAGGTGGAAGTCATGCTTTTGGGGACTTTAGGGAGATCTGTGAGGAGATTTGGTGTGAAAATTGTGGGCTTGGGGCATTTGTGAAGGGATTTGGGGTGAAAGTTGTGTTTTGGGGGAGTTTGGAGGGGGTGTGAGGAGATTTGTGTGAGGGTGGGGAGGCCCTGGCCCAGGTTGCCCAGAGCAGTGGTGGCTGCCCCATCCCTGGAGGTGTTCAAGGCCAGGTTGGATGGGGCTTGGAGCCCCCTGATCCAGTGGGAGGTGTCCCTGCCCATGGCAAGGGGGTGGAACTGGATGGGCTTTGAGGTCCCTTCCAAACCAAACCATTCCATGATTCCATGACAGGGATGAAGGGGATGGACTGGGGGGCAAATAATTGGATTGGAACAGGGATGGAGACAGCATGGAGGGGTCACCATGGGTGGGGGCAGCACCCACACCCAAGCAATGCCTTGCAGGGTGCTGGTGGTTTCCTGGGGAGGAGCACGTGCACCCCAGATGTTTGGCTGGACGTGGGGCGCCGCCGCCCCCCCCGACTTCGCTGTTACCCCCTGGAGGGGCCGCGGGGGGCGGCCGGGGAGCTGCTGGCTGCCTTCGAGCTGCTGCACGATGCCCAGGTGAGGGGCAGGCAGGGGGCTGGGCGGGAGGGGGGGGGCACCTGGGTGATGGGGTCATTATCATTGTCATTGTCCCCTGCAGGATGGGTCCCTGGCACAGGTCAGCACCCCGCCGTGGAGGCAGGGGGTCTTCAGCATCCCCCTGGAGATCCGGCCACGCCTGCGGCTGATGGCACTGGAGGTGAGGCCAGGGGACCACTGCGGGGAACAGGGAGGGATAGGGATGGGGACAGGGATGAAGAAGGGATGGGATGGGATGGGATGGGATGGGATGGGATGGGATGGGATGGGATGGGATGGGATGGGATGGGATGGGATGGGATGGGATGGGATGGGGACAAGGACAGGGAGAGGGATGGAGAATGGGGTGTCTGGAGACAAGGTCATGGACTGAAACAGGGATGAGGCAGGAGGGATAAGGATGGGGAGTGGGATGGGAACAGGATGGGGACAAGGTCTGGGATAGGGAATGTGATGGGAATAGGATGGGGACAAGGTCTGGGATAGGGAATGCAATGGAAACAGGACGGGGACAGGGATGAAGAAGGGAATGGGATGGGGACAAGGACAGAGAGAGGGATGAAGACAAGGCTAGTTGGGGACGAGGACTGGAACAGGGATGGGGACAAGAGGGACAAGGTCTGGGATGGGCAGTAGGATGGGAACAGGATGGGGACAGGGATGAAGAAGGGTATGGACTGGGGACAAGGAGGAAGAAGGATAGGAGCAGGGATGAAGAAGTCAGGGACGGGTTGGAACAGGAATGGAAACGAGGGACAAGGTCTGGGATGGGGAGTGGGATGGGGACAAGGACAGGGATGAAAAAGGAGATGGGTTTAGGACAAGGACAAGAGAGGGATGGGGAATGGGGACAAGGTGGCTGGGGCAAGGATGGGACAAGGGATGGAGACAGGAGGGACAAGGTCTGACATGGGGAATGGGGAGGAACAGGATGGGGCCAAGGATGAAGAGGGCGATGGGGACAAGGACAGGGAGAGCGAAGGAGACGGGGCTGGTTAGGGACAGGGATTGGAACAGGGATGAGGCCAAGAGGGACAAGGTCTGGGGTGGGGAGTGGGATGAGGACAAGGACAGGGATGAAGAAGAAGATGGATCTGGGACAAGGACAGAAGAGGGATGGGGAATGGGGACAGGGGTGGTTGGGGCCAAGGACGTGGGACCAGGGATGGAGAAAGGAGGGACAAGGTCTGGGATGGGGAATGGGATGGGAACGGGGATGGGGACAGGGGTGAAGGTGGCACAGGGACAAGGTCCAAGATGAAGACTGGGAGGGGAACAGGCTGGGGACAGGGACAGTGAGGAAGGCCCAGGCCATGGGAAGGGGATGTGAATAGGGATGGGGACAAGGATGAAGAAGGGGATGAAGATGGGGCAGGGACAAGGGCAAGGATAAAGACAAGATGACAGAAGGATGGGGATGGAGAAGAACAAGGATAAGGATGGGGATGGGTGCCCTCAGGTGGCCGGGGGGGGGGGTGACGGCTGCCGGGTGCCCCCCAGGTGCTGGCGTGGGGGCTGCGGGGGCTGCGCAGCAGCGTGCGGGCGCCCAGCCTGGAGGTGCAGTGCGGGGGCCACACCTTGAAGACCCCAACCATCACCGACCCCACCAGCAACCCCAACTTCCCCATCAACGCCTTCCTGCTGACCCTGGTGAGGAGGGGGCGTGTGGGGGGGGGCGTGGGGAGCTGGGGTGTCACCCTTGGGTGCTGCCGCTGGCACCCCCGGGGTGACGCGCGGCTCGGGCGCAGCTCCTGCCGGCGGAGGAGGAGTGCCTGCCCCCCATCCGGCTGCGGGTGCGGGACACGCGGAGCTTCGGGTACCGCCCCGAGGTGGGGTGGGCGTGCGTGAGAGACCTGGGGCAGTACTGCTGCGAGCCCCACGGCGAGGGGCAGCCCCCCGGCCCCCGGGCACCCCTGGCTGGCTCAGGTACGGCCCTGCTCCCCCAGCCCTGCCCGTTGCATCCCTGCCCCATCCCTGCTCCATCCCTGCCCCATTCTTGCGCCATTCCTGGTACCCCCAGCTCCATCCCTGCCCCTGCTTCATCCTTGCCCCATCTCTGGTACCCGATGTCTCATCCCTGCATCATCCCTGCACCATCCCTGCCCCATCTTTGCCCCATCCCTGCCCCATTCTTGGTACCCCCAGCCCCATCCCTGTCCCTGCTTGATCCTTTCTCCATCTCTGGTACCCAAATGTCCCATTCCCGAGTCAACCCTGCCCCATCTCTGCCTCATCCCTGGTATTCTGTGCCCCATCCCTCATCCCTGCCCCATCCCTGCTGTTTCCTTGCCCCATCCCTGGTAACCCCTGCTCCTGCATCATCCTTGCCCCATTCTTGTCCCATTCCTTGTACCCCCAGCCCCATCCCTGTCCCTGCTTCATAGTTGCCCCATCTCTGGTACCCAATGTCCCCTCCCTGAATTATTCCTGCCCCATCCCTGCTACCCCGTGCCCCATCCCTGTCCCATCCCTGTCCCATCCCTTTCCCATCCCTGCCCCGTCTCTGTCCCATCCTTCCCTGCCCCTTCCTTGCCCCATTCCTGCCACCCCACAGCCCCATCCCTGGTACCCCCTGCCTCATTCCTGTTGTCCCTCTGCCTCATTCCTGTTGTCCCCCTGCCCCATCCTTGCCCCATCCTTGTTCCATCTCTGCCCCATCTCTGCCCCATCTCTGCCCCGTCCCTGCCCCATCCCTGCCCCATCCCTGGTACCCTTGCCCCATCTCTGCCCCATCCACCCCCCTGCAGACAGGACCTTCGCTGCCCACCCCCGGCAGGGCGTTTTTGCCCCTCTCCTCCCCAGGAGCCCCCCCTGGGGCAGGTTCGCACAGGTGAGTCCCGAGCCCCCAGCTCCCCCCTCCCAGCCTCGGCACCGCCGGGGGCCGGATCCCGGCCTCGTGCCTCGGTTCCCCTGAGCAGTTCCCTTCGCTCCCTGCAGAGGCTGCCCGGGATCACCACCAAGAAGGTGTCTGCGGATAAGGTGGGCACGGGGACAGGGCCACCGGGGGCCACCGGGGCCACCAGGGCCACCTGTCCCCACCTCACCTTGCTCCCACCAGGCTGAGGAGGAGGAGGATGAAGATGAGGGTGAGGACGACTGGTGGAGCAAATATTACGAGGCCATGGGGGATAAGAGGAAGAGTCGGGGATGGAACACCCGGGACAGGTTGAAGGTGAGGAACATGGAGCAGGGGACAAGGACAGGGATGGGGACAGGGATGGGGAGAAGAGTGTAGCAGGGGGTGGGCACAGGGATGGCTGGGGACAAGGGATGAGGATGAGGGTGAGGACGGGGACAAGAATGAAGCAGGAGCTGAGGACAGGAATGGGGACAGGACCAGGGATAGGGATAGAGATGGGATAGGAATGAGATAGGATGAGGACAAAAATGAAGCAGGGGATGGGGACAAGGGACAAGGACGAGGATGGGGACAGGAACAGGGATGGGGATGGGATAGGGTGGGGAGAAGAATAACGCAGGGGGTGGGGACAAGGATGGTTGTGGACAAGGGATAAGAATAGAATGGGGACAGGAACGGGGATGAGGACAAGAATGTAGCAGGGGATGGGGACTGGGATGGCTGGGGACAAGGGACAAGGACAAGGATGGGGACAGGAACAGGGATGGGATAGGATGGGGAGAAGAATGAAGCAGGGGATGGGGACAGGGGCGGTTACGGACAAGGACACAGATGGGGATAAGGATGATGGGATAGGGGTGAGGTCAGGGCCAGAGGTGGAGATGAGACAGGGGTGGGATGGGGACAGGGATGAAAATGGGATGGGGACAAGGTCTGAGGGACCTGACTGGGAAGGGAACAGGCAGGGACAGTGATGAAGAAGGGGATGGGGTGGCACCAAGAGCAGAGATGAGGACAAGGACGAGGACAAGGACAAGGATGAAGAAGGGCACAGGGGAGAAGCATCAAGGTGGGGATGGGGACAAGGATGGAATGGGAACAAGGTCAGAGATGGAGACTGGGAGAGCAACAGGCTGTGGACAGGGACAGTGATGAAGAAGGGGATGGGATGGTACCAAGGAAAGAGGTGAGGATGAGGTGAAGACAAGGACAAGACCCAAGGTGGGATGGGAAGAAGGATGAAGAAGGGCAAAGGGGAGAAGCACTAAGATGGGGATGGGGACTGGGATGGGGACTGGGATGGGGATGGGATGGGGATGGGATGGGGATGGGATGGGATGGGATGGGATGGGATGGGATGGGAAGGGATGGGATGGGATGGGATGGGATGGGATGGGATGGGATGGGATGGGAAGGGATGGGATGGGATGGGATGGGAAGGGATGGGAAGGGATGGGATGGGATGGGATGGGATGGGATGGGATGGGATGGGATGGGATGGGATGGGATGGGATGGGATGGGATGGGATGGGAAGGGATGGGATGGGAAGGGATGGGATGGGATGGGATGGGATGGGATGGGATGGGATGGGATGGGATGGGATGGGATGGGATGGGATGGGAAGGGATGGGATGGGATGGGATGGGATGGGATGGGATGGGATGGGATGGGATGGGATGGTGGGGATGGGATGGGATGGGATGGGGTGGGATGGGATGGGATGGGATGGGATGGGATGGGATGGGATGGGATGGGATGGGATGGGATGGGATGGGATGGGATGGGATGGGATGGGATGGGATGGGATGGGTGAGAAGAAGGGATAGGTTTGGGGATGGGATGGGATGGGATGGGATGGGATGGGATGGGATGGGATGGGATGGGATGGGATGGGATGGGATGGGATGGGATGGGATGGGATGGGATGGGATGGGATGGGTGAGAAGAAGGGATAGGTTTGGGCATGGGTGGGGATGGGATGGGGTGGGATGGGATGGGATGGGATGGGATGGGATGGGATGGGATGGGATGGGATGGGATGGGATGGGTGAGAAGAAGGGATAGGTTTGGGGATGGGTGGGGATGGGATGGGGTGGGGTGGGGATGGGATGGGGATGGGATGGGATGGGATGGGATGGGATGGGATGGGATGGGATGGGATGGGATGGGATGGGATGGGGTGGGATGGGATGGGATGGGATGGGATGGGATGGGGTGGGGTGGGGACGGGATGGGAGAGAAGGGGAGATAGGTTTGGGGCTGGGCTGGGCTGGGCTGGGCTGGGCTGGGATGAAGGCACGGATGAAGAAGGGCATGGGGCAGAAACACCAAGATAGGGATGGGACAAGGGATGTGATGGGGCCAAGAATGAGGACCAGAACCCCTCCCCAGATCTACAGCTGTGAGCTGGAGGCGGTGCCCGAATTCGAGGGGCTGCAGGACTTCTGCCAGACCTTCCCTCTCTACCAGCCGGGCCGGCACCCCGCGGCGGGCGAGGACCTGGCACCCGTGGGCGAGTTCAAGGTGGGTGAGAGCCCCTGGGGGGACCCCAGACCCACGCCGGGGACAACCTCGGGGTGCACGGCCGGGCGGCTCTCGCAGGGGCTCTTCTGTATCTACCCCCTGCCCGAGGACCCCGCGGTGCCCCCGCCGCCGCGCCGCTTCCAGGAGCTGCCCCCCAGCCAACCCCAGAAGTGCCTGGTGAGGGTCTACATCGTCCGTGCCTTCGACCTGCCCCCCCGCGACAGGAACGGGCTGGTAAGGCCACCCATGGGTGCTGGGTAGAGGTCCCCTGTCCTGCCCACCTCGTTGTGCCACCCTGACGGTCCCCTCCCTGCTGGCAGTGTGACCCCTACATCCGCGTCTCGCTGGGGACGAAGACCGTTGGCCAACGGGACCAGTACGTGCCCAACACCCTGGAGCCTGTTTTTGGCAGGTAAGACCTGGGCAGGTGACCCGGTGGCACCACCGTAACCCCTGGGTGGCACCAATCACCCCTGGTGGCACCGTAACCCCTGGGTGCCACGGTCCACCCCTGGCACCCAGACGAGGTGCCCAGAGAGGCTGGTGGGACCCCATTCCTTGTGTCAGCCTGGCCCTGTGCCACAAGGTCCCCCTGCCACCGAATCCCCCTGCCACCAGGTGTCATGCCAAAGGGTCCCCGTGTCACCCAATGCCAGAAGGTTTCCTGAGCTACCTGGTCCCTGATTCCTCTGCCAGCACATCCCTGTGCCAGCAGGTCCCCATTCCCTGTGTTGGGGTGCCCCTGGTGCCACCAGATGCCCCATTCCCAACATCTGCAAGTTCCTGTGCCGCCATGTGCCCATTCCCCGTGCCAACAGGTCCCTCCTCCCCACAACAGCAAGTCCTTGTGCCACCAGATGTCCCATTCCCCATGCTGGAGGGTCCCTATGCCACCACATCCCCATTCTCCATGCCACCAAGTTCCCTGTGGCATCAGGTCCCCATTCCCTATGGCAGAAGGTTCCTGTGGCACCAGGTCCCCATTCCCTATGGCAGAAGGTTCCTGTGCCACCAGATGCCCCATTCCCCATGCTGGAGGGTCCCCATGCCACCACGTCCCCATTCCCCATGGCAGAAGGTCCCTGTGCCACCAGATGCCCCATCTGCCATGCCAGAGGCTCCCTGTGCCACCCAAGCCTCTGGGTCCCCACTCCCCGTGCCAGGGGGTGCCAGCACCCTCCTCCAGTGTGTCCCCAAGTGCTGATGGCACCCCTGCTGCCAGGATGTTTGAGGTGACGGGCACCATCCCGCTGGAGAAGGACCTGCGGGTCACCCTGTTGGATTACGACCTGATGCCACCCGACCAGGAGATTGGCACCACCACCATCGACCTGGAGAACCGCCTGCTGTCCCGCTTCCGTGCCCACTGCGGGCTGCCAGCCCTCTACCACACGTGGGTGCCCTGGGGTGGGGGGCTCTGGGGGGCTGGGGACATCGGGTGACGCGGCCTGAAGCCAGGAGTGGGTGTGGGGTGGGCACAGGGTGATGGGACAGGGGTGGCACAAGGGGATGGGGACAGGGATGGGCATGAGGAGATGGGAATAGAGTGGGCACAGGAGGGTGGGGACAGGGATGGTGAGGGAGAGGGCACGGGGTGGGCACAGGGGAACAGGGGTGGGCACAAGGGGTGGGGACAGGGATGGGCATGAGGAGGTGGGAATAGAGTTGGCACAGGGGGATGGGGTAGGGACAGGGATG
This sequence comes from Tapera naevia, assembly GCA_033556795.1. Taxonomy (NCBI): domain Eukaryota; kingdom Metazoa; phylum Chordata; class Aves; order Cuculiformes; family Neomorphidae; genus Tapera; species Tapera naevia. The sequence continues at coordinate 7,118 of JAUMJJ010000413.1, read as the reverse complement.
GGCACAAGGAGATGGCCATAGGATGGGAACAGGGAGATGGGGATGGGATGGGCACAGGGATGGGCATGTGGAGATGGTTATGGAGTGGGCACAGGGATGGGAACTGGGAGATTGGGTGAGGTTGGCACAGGGGTGGTCGTGAGACAGTTATGGAGTGGGCACGGGGGATGGAGCAGGGATGGGCAGATGTGAGTAGGCACAAGAAGATGAGGATGGAGTGGGCATCACAGGGATGGGCACGAGGAGGTGGTTATGGTGTAGGAACAGGGAAATGGCACAGGGTGGGCACAGGGTGGGCACAAGGAGATGAATATGGTGTGGGAATGGGGAGATGGGCACAGGGTGGGCACAGGGATGGGCATGAGATGATTATGGTGTAGGAACAGGGAGATGGGCACAGGGATGGGCACAGGGATGGGCATGAGGAGATGATTATGGTGTAGGAGCAGGGAGGTGGGCACAGGGATGGGCAATAGGAGGTGATTATGGAGTGGGAACAGGGAGATGGCACAGGGTGGGCACAGGGATGGGCATGAGGAGATGATTATGGTATAGGAACAGGGAAATGGCACAGGGTGGGCACAGGAATGGGCATGAGGAGATGATTATGGTGTGGGAATGGGGAGATGGGCACAGGGTGGGCACAGGGATGGGCATGAGGAGATGATTATGGTGTGGGAATGGGGAGATGGGCACAGGGATGGGCATGAGGAGATGATTATGGTGTAGGAGCAGGGAGGTGGGCACAGGGATGGGCATGAGGAGATGATAATGGTGTAGGAGCAGGGAGGTGGGCACAGGGTGGGCACAGGGATGGGCATGAGGAGATGATTATGGTGTAGGAGCAGGGAGGTGGGCACAGGGATGGGCAATAGGAGGTGATTATGGAGTGGGAACAGGGAGATGGCACAGGGTGGGCACAGGGATGGGCATGAGGAGATGATTATGGTATAGGAACAGGGAAATGGCACAGGGTGGGCACAGGGATGGGCATGAGGAGATGATTATGGTGTGGGAATGGGGAGATGGGCACAGGGTGGGCACAGGGATGGGCATGAGGAGATGATTATGGTGTGGGAATGGGGAGATGGGCACAGGGTGGGCACAGGGATGGGCATGAGGAGATGATTATGGTGTGGGAATGGGGAGATGGGCACAGGGATGGGCATGAGGAGATGATTATGGTGTGGGAACAGGGAGATGGCACAGGGTGGGCACAGGGATGGGAGCAGGGAGATGGGATTGGGGTGGGCGCAGGGGGTGGAGTTGGGATGGACACATGGAAGAGGGCACAAGAAAATGAGGATGGGGTGGGCACAGGTGGCACAGTGAGCTGGGGGGGGCGATGCCAGGGAGGGGACCCCCGGGAGCGGGGCCAGGGCCACCCTCAGCTCTGCCACTGTCCCCACAGGGAGGGCCCCGGGTGCTGGCGGGACCAGGTGCCCCCCAGCCTGGCCCTGCAGCGCTTGGCCCGTGCCCGGGGGCTGCCAGCGCCACGGTTCAGCCCAGAGGGCACCGCAGTCACCTTCGGGGACCAAAGCTTCCTGCTGGGCCACTTCGGTGAGGGGGGGCGGGTATAGGGAGAGTATGGGTGGGGGGTGGGGGTGGGGGGGATGGGAGGGTGAGGGGGTGGGGGTATAGGGAGAGTATGGGTGGGGGTGGGGGGGATGGGGTGGGGGGGATGGGGTGGGGGGGTGGGCAGGTGAGGGGGGCGTGGGTATAGGGAGAGTATGGGTGGGGGGTGGGGGGGTGGGCACGTGAGGGGTGATGGGTATAGGGAGAGTATGGGTGGAGGGTGGGGGGGTAGGGGTGAGGGGGTGGGCAGGTGAGGGGTGGGGGGTATAGGGAGAGTATGGGTGGGAGATGGGAGGGTGAGGGGGTATAGGGAGAGTATGGGTGGGGGTTGGGGGGGATGGGAGGGTGAGGGGGTGGGGTATAGGGAGAGTATGGGTGGGGGGTGGGGAGAGGGGAGGGTGAGGGGTGGTGGGTGGGGGGATAGGGAGAGTATGGGGGGGTGGGAGATGGGAGGGTGAGGGGGTGGGTGGTATAGGGAGAGTATGTGGGGGGCGTGTGGGGAGAGATGGGAGGGGGGTATAGGGAGAGTATGGGTGGAGGGTGGGGGGTAGGGGTGAGGGGGGTGGGTGGGTGAGGGGGTGGGGGATGGGAGAGTGAGGGGGTGGGGGGTATAGGGAGAGTATGGGGGGTGGGGGGGGATGGGAGGGGTGGGGGGGATGGTTGGGGGTGGTATAGGGAGAGTATGGGGTGGGGATGGGAGGGTGGAGGAGTGGGTGGTGGGAGGTATAGGGAGAGTATGGGAGGGTGGGGGGTATAGGGAGAGTATGGGGGGGCGGGGATGGGGGATGGGAGGGTGAGGAGGTGGGGGGTGAGGGTGTATGGGGAGAGTATGGGTGGGCAGGTGTGGGGGTAGTGGGAGAGTGTGGGTGGGGGAGTGGGTGGAGGGTGGGGGGGCAATGGGGCGGGACTGGGGGGCATTGGGGAGTGTGGGTGAGGGGTTGTGAGGGTGGGGGGGATGAGGAGGGTGTGGATGGGGGTTTGGGGGAGATGTGGGAGGGGGTCCGGGTGGGGGTGTGGGAGAGGGTGGATGTTGGGCTGGGGGAGGTGTGGAAGGGGGGTGGGAGAGGGCTGTGGGTGCGTGAGAGGGGGTATGAGGGGGGGCTTGGGGGCAGCTGAGGAGGGCTGGGTGGGGGTGTTGGTGTGGAGGGAGGGGGTGTGGGGAAAGGGTGGGAGGGGGGTGGGTTTGGGGGGTGGGAGGGGTCTGGGTGGGGTGGGTGGAGGTGTAGGGGACAGGGAGGGTTTGGGGGGGGTAAACGGAGGGTATGGGTGGGGGTGGGGGCGGCTCGCGGTCTGGGTGGGGGTGTAGGGGGTGGGCTGAGGGAATTGGGTGTGGGAGGGGGGGCTGGGGGGTGTTGGTGTGGAGGGAGGGGGTGTGGGGAAGGTGTGGGGGGGTCGTTGAGGGAGTGGGGCTGGGTGTGGGAGGGGGTGTGGGTGGGTGTGGGAGGGGTCTGGGTGGGGTGGGGGGGAGGTGTGAGAACGGGTGTAGAGGCAGGGAGGGGGGTGGGGGGTATAGGGGGGGTATAGGGAGGGTATGGGTGGGGGTGGCTCACGGTCTGGGTGGGGGTGTAAGGGGTGGGCTGAGGGAATTGGGTGTGGGAGGGAGCATGGGGGGGCTGGGAGGTGTTGGTGTGGAGGGAGGGGGTGTGGGGGGTGGGTTTGGGGTGTGGGAGGGGTCTGGGTGGGGTGTGTGGGGATGTTGGGGGGGCAGAGAGGGTTTGGGGGGGTATAGGGAGGGTAGGGGTGGGGGTGGCTCGCGGTCTGGGTGGGGGTGTAAGGGGTGGGCTGAGGGAATTGAGTGTGGGAGGGGGCATGGGGGGGCTGGGAGGTGTTGGTGTGGAGGGAGGGGGTGTGGAGGGAGGGGGTGTGGGGGGTGGGTTTGGGGTGTGGGAGGGGTCTGGGTGGGGTGTGTGGGGATGTTGGGGGGGCAGAGAGGGTTTGGGGGGGTATAGGGAGGGTAGGGGTGGGGGTGGCTCGCGGTCTGGGTGGGGGTGTAGGGGCTGAGGGAATTGGGTGTGGGAGGGGTTATGGGGGGGCTGGGGTGTTGGTGTGGGGAAGGGGGGGTCGTTGAGGGAGTGGGGGCTGGGTGTGGGATGTGGGAGGGGTTGTAGGGTGGGGTGGGGGGTATAGGGGGGGTATGAGGGGGATGTGGGGGGTGCTGGGGATGGGTGGGGGTCGGAGCTCACCCCGTGGCCCGGCTCCCCCCACCCTGCAGAGAGCGCCCCCCCCCCGCAGCAGCACCCCGGGGCGCCCCGCGAGCGCCTGGCTCTGCACCTGCTCCGCACCTGCGGGCTCGTCCCCGAGCACCTGGAGACACGGACCCTCTACAACAGCACCCAGCCCGGGCTCCAGCAGGTGGGGACAGGGACACGGCCGGGGAGGGACCCCAGGGTGATGGGGGAGGGGGGGCGGGGCACCCTAGGGTGGGGGGGTGAAGGGTATGGGGAGAGCGAGGGGATGATGGGGACCCTGAGGGGACAGGGATGTGGCCAAGGGAGGGACCTCGGGGTGATGGGGACCCCGAGGGGACAGGGACGTGGCCAGGGGAGGGACCTCGGGGTGATGGGGACCCTGGGGGGACAGGGATGTGGCCAAGGGAGGGACCTCGGGGTGATGGGGACCCTGAGGGGACAGGGATGTGGCCAAGGAGGGACCTCGGGGTGATGGGGACCCTGAGGGGACAGGGAGGTGGCCAAGGGAGGGACCCTGAGGGGACAGGGATGTGGCCAAGGGAGGGACCTCGGGGTGATGGGGACCCTGGGGGGACAGGGATGTGGCCAAGGGAGGGACCTCGGGGTGATGGGGACCCTGAGGGGACAGGGAGGTGGCCAAGGGAGGGACCCTGAGGGGACAGGGATGTGGCCAAGGGAGGGACCTCGGGGTGATGGGGACCCTCAGGGGACAGGGATGTGGCCAAGGGAGGGACCCCGGGGTGATGGGGACCCTCAGGGGACAGGGATGTGGCCAAGGGAGGGACCCCGAGGTGATGGGGACCCCGAGGGGACAGGGACGTGGCCAGGGGAGGGACCTCGGGGTGATGGGGACCCTGAGGGGACAGAGATGTGGCCAAGGGAGGGACCCCGGGGTGATGGGGACCCCGAGGGGAAAGGGTCGTGGCCAGGGGAAGGACCCCGAGGGGACAGGGATGTGGCCAAGGGAGGGACCCCGAGGTGATGGGGACCCCGAGGGGACAGGGTCGTGGCCAGGGGAGGGACCTCGGGGTGATGGGGACCCTGAGGTGACAGGGACATGGCCAAGGGAGGGACCCCGAGGTGATGGGGACCCCGAGGGGACAGGGACATGGCCAGGGGAGGGACCTCAGGGTGATGGGGACCCCAAGGGGACAGGGATGTGGCCAAGGGAGGGACCTCGGGGTGATGGGGACCCCGAGGGGACAGGGATATGGCCAAGGGAGGGACCCTGAGGGGACAGGGACGTGGCCAGGGGAGGGACCTCGGGGTGGTGGGGACCCCGAGGGGACAGGGACGTGGCCAAGGGAGGGACCCCGGGGTGATGGGGACCCCGAGGGGACAGGGACGTGGCCAGGAGAGGGACCTCGGGGTGATGGGGACCCTGGGGTGACAGGGAGGTGGCCAAGGGAGGGACCCCGGGGTGATGGGGACCCCAAGGGGACAGGGATGTGGCCAGGGGAGGGAACTCGGGGTGATGGGGACCCCGAGGGGACAGGGATGTGGCCAAGGGAGGGACCCCGAGGGGACAGGGACGTGGCCAGGGGAGGGACCTCGGGGTGATGGGGGGGACCCTGGGGTGATGGGGGGGACCCTTGGTTGATGGGGGGGACCCTTGGTTGATGGGAGGGACCCTTGGTTGATGGGGGGGACCCTGGGGTGATTGGGGGGACCCTTGGTTGATGGGAGGGACCCCAAGGCAGGGAGGGATGCTGGGGTGGGGGTTGTTGGGGACCCAGGGGTGACAGTGGGGACCCCGGGACATTGTGATGGGGTGCGGGGGGGGGGAACCCAGGGCAGGGAGGGATCCCGGAAGTGGGGGTGATGGGGACTTTGGGGCAACAGAAGGGACCCCAGGGTGGGGTGCTGGGGATGGTGCTGGGCACCCGGGCGGGGGGGAGGTCCCAGCCTCCACCCCCCCACACCCACACCCCCCCAACAGGGCAAGGTGCAGATGTGGGTGGACATCTTCCCCGCCAACCTCGGGCCCCCCGGCCCCCCCGTGGACATCGCCCCCCGCAAGCCCCAGAGGTGAGTGAGCACCCAACCAGGGCCTGGGGGGAGGGACACACACACGGGGACACCCTGGGGCCAAGGAGGTGACACGGCCCTCTGTGTCCCCCCCACCCCACCCCGAGGTACGAGCTGCGCTGCGTGGTGTGGAACACCCAGGACGTGGACCTGGCTGACACCAACCTGCTGGGAGAGCAGATGAGTGACATCTACGTCATCGGGTGAGCAAGGCCACCCCCAGGCTGGGGGGTGACCCCAGCACCCGCGGGAAAGGGAGGGGGGGCACCCATGAGTGATTGGGAGCACCCATGAGTGATGGGGAGGAGCTAGGAGTGATGGGGAGCACCCATGAGTGATGGGGAGGAGCTAGGAGTGATGGGGTCACCCACAGGTGATGGGAGCACCCATGAGTGGTGGGGAGCACCTGTAAATGATGGGGGGAACCTACAAGTGGTGGGGAGCACCCACAAGTGACAGGGAGCACCCATAATTGATGTGGGACGCCCACAAATGACAAGGAGCACCCGCAAGTGATGGGGACAGCCACAAGTGGTGAGGAGCACCCACGAGTGATGGGGGACACCTGTGGGTGACAAGAAACACCCACAAGTGATGGGAGCACCTGAGAGTGATGGGGAGCACCCACAAGTGGTGGGGAGCACCCATGGGTGATAAGGAGTACCCAGAAGTGATGGGGAGCAGCCAGGAGTGATGAGGTCACCCACAGGTGATGGGGAGCACCCACGAGTGATGGGGAGCACCCACGAGTGGTGGGGAGCACCCACGAGTGATGGGGAGCACCCACGAGTGGTGGGGAGCACCCATGGGTGATAAGGAGTACCCAGAAGTGATGCAGGACGCCCATGGGTGATGGAGAGTACCCACAAGTGACAGGGAGCACCCACAATTGGTGTGTGACGCCCACAAATGACAAGGAGCACCCGCAATTGATGGGGAGACCTACAAATGATGGGGACAGCCACAAGTGATGGGGGACACCTGTGGGTGACAAGAAGCAGCCACAAGTGATGGGGGACACCTGTGGGTGACAAGAAGCACCCACAAGTGATGGGGAGCACCCACAGGTGATGGGAGCATCCGTGAGTGGTGGGGAGCACCCACAAGTGGTGGGGAGCACCCACGAGTGATGGGGGACACCTGTGGGTGACAAGAAGCACCCACAAGTGATGGGAGCACCCGTGAGTGATGGGGAGCACCTGCAAATGATAGGGGAACCCACAAGTGGTGGGGAGCACCCACAAGTGGTGGGGAGCACCCAAGGGTGATGGAGAACACCCACAAATGATGGAGGAATCCATAAGTGATGGGAAGTACCCACAGGTG
>JAUMJJ010000412.1:0-68177 GCA_033556795.1 Tapera naevia | reverse complement strand
CCCCAGATCCCCAGGGCAGAAGTGAGGTCCTCTCCTCTGGCTCCCAGCCCTGACAGGGGCATGGGGACACCCCAGACGTGGCATGGGGGGACCCTAGAGAGCAGACAAGGGGCTGCAGCTCCATGCAGGATTATGGGTGCCCCATGGGGGGAAGCCGGCAGAGCACCCCCTGTCCAGGGGCCACGGGGGTAAAGGGAAGAATGTCTCCTCCTGTTCCCAATCATGGAGGAATCCCATCTCCATGGCGACCTGGGGGAACAGGACAGGCATTGTCTGGAGGAGGGGGCCAGTCCCTGGACTGTTCCCAGGGTGGGGGACACGGAGCCCCCTGCTGGTGGCTGGGGTGGGGGGCTGGTGCCAGGGGACCGCTGTGCTGCTGGCCCTCCCACTACGTGTGATGCTGGGGGGGACCCCCACTCTTCTCCCCCTGGCTGCAGTGCACCCCCTCCCCAATCCCTGCTCGGTGATAGGGATGCAGGTAGGGATGTGGGGCAGGGATGTGGGAGGTGAGTGGGGATGGAGGAAAGGATGGGGGCTGTGGGAAGAGGGATGCAAGCAGGGCTGTGGGGTGGGGATGGAGGAGTGTAGGCAGAAAAGGATGTGGGGCAGAGATCGGGCTGCGGGGCAGGATGCAGGGCAGGGGGTGCGGGAGGTGGGCGGGGAGGGAGGCAGGGATGTGGTCAGAAATAGAGGAAGGGACGGAGGCTGTGGGGCAGGGATATGGGGAGAGTGGATGCAGACAGGGATATGGGGTGGGGATGGAGGCAAGGATGAAGGCCAGGGACGTGGGACAGGGATGGAGGCACAGACCGGAACTGTGGACAGGGATGCAGGCAGGGATGTGGGGCAGGATGCAAGAAGTGGGTGGGGATGCAGGAAGGGATGGAGACAGGGTTGGGGGTTATGGGTCAGGGATGTGGGAGGGGGGATGCACACAGGGATGTGGGGCGGGGATGGAGGCAGGGATCGGGGCTGTGGGACAGAGATGCAGGCAGGGATCGGGGCTATGGGGCAGGGATGTGGGGCGGAGATGCAGGCAGGGCTGGAATGGGGGTGCCGGTAGGGTTGGAGGGCCCCCTGGGATGTGTGGGGCGCGGGAGGCTCCCTGTGTCGCGACAGGGGCCGTGAGGGGCGGGGGCCGGGGCACTCACCTACCGCCGGGCCCGGGGCTCCATCGCCGCCGCGGCGCTCGGGGCGGCCCCGCGATTTATGAATGAACCGGAGCCGCCCCCGCGCGGCGCGGCCGTCACGGGGGGAGGGGCTGCCTGCAGCGGGGCTGCCCCACAGCCCCCCGCCTGCCCCACAGCCTTCCCCAGCACCCCTTGACTGCGACCCTACCTGCACCACAGCCCGCCCCACAGCGCTGCCTGCCCCAGGGCTTCCCCGCAGCCCTGCCTGTCCCCACAGCCCTGCCTGCCCCGGGGCTGCCCTACAGCCCCCTGCCTGCCCCACAGCCTGCCCCACAGCCCTGTCTGCAACCCTGTCTACATCCCTGCCCATAGCCCACCCTACTGCCTCTGCCTGCCCCATAGCCAGAGGTACAGCCCCCTGCCTGCCTCACAGTCCCCTGCCTGCATCCTCCTGCCCCCACAGTCAAACCCACAGCCCCTTGCCTGCATCCCTGCCCCACAGTCCGACCCACAGCCCCTGCCTGCATCCCTGCCCCACAGCCTGATCCTCAGCCCCCTGCCTGCATCCCTGCCCCACAGTCCGACCACAGCCCCCTGCCTGCATCCCTGCCCCACAGCCTGATCCTCAGCCCCCTGCCTGCATCCCTGCCGCCACAGCCCATCCTGCATCAACCCTGCCTGCCCCACAGCCCGCCCCACAGCCCTGCCTGCATCAAACCTGCCTGCAACCCTACCTGCCCCACAGCCTCCTGCCTGCAGCCCTGCCTGCACCGGCTCTGTCTGCCCCACATCCCCCTTCTCTGTCCCACAGACTCCTCGCCTGCCTCAACCCCCTCCCCCCCAAAACCCTTGCTCCACAGCCCCGAGCCCGGTAGCGTGTTCGCCCCAACCCCGTGCCCCAGGGACGGCCCCAGCGCCACCCCGAGCCGGCGGGGCTGTGGTGGCGCGGTGGCAGCCGGGAGGTTGTGGGAGACGCTCCCCCTCGAGCCCCATCAGCCGCCTCCACGACCCTGCACCCCCCCGACCACCACGGCGCGAGGACTACAACTCCCATGAGGCCCCGCGGCCCTTCCGGAAACGCCACTTCCGTCCCACGGAGCGGGGCGCGAACTACAACCCCCAGGGCCACTTCCGCCCTGCGCCCCATAGGCCGTGCCGCAGTACGAACCAGGAACTACAACTCCCATGAGCCCTCGCGGCCCCGCCCCCTCGCAGCCCGGGCGCGGCGCGGCGCGGGGCACGCCGGGAGTTGTAGTCCCGCCGCCTTCCCGCCGTGCCCCGCCGCCCGCCCGCTCGCCCTTGCCGCCGCCCGCCGCCATGCTCCGCGCCCGCCGCCTCCTCCTGCGCCTCGCGGCCCGCCCGGCGCTGCCTCCGCCGCCCCGGGCTCGCGCGCTATGCCGAGCCCGCCGCGGGGCCCACCCCCATGGCCTTCACCTTCGCCTCGCCCACGCAGGTAGGCCCTGGCCCGGGCCTGTCCTCACCTGGGTGGGGGCGAGGCCTGGGGGGCTCTCCCGGCCGCGGCCTGCGGGGCCGGTGGGGGCCGGGAGGCGGCTCCCGGGGCTGGGACGGGGCCTGTGAGGATGGGGGTGGCTTGCAGGGATGGGGCCGGGCTCCTCCCGGCCTGACCTCGGCCGTGCCCTTGGCTGACCGCACCCCCTCCCCTTGCTGCACGACCCCTCTTGCTTCACCCCCACCTTCATCCCCCTCTTCTTCATCGCTGCCTTCAACCTCCTTCCTTTCACCCCTCTCAGCTCCACACACACGCCCCTTTCCTGCCTGATTTCCAATTCCCGTTCTTCCCAACTGGAACGGGTATGGATTCAGGGTCGCTGCCACCCTGCAGCAGTGCTGAGGGCGTGGGGAACAGTCCTGCCTGCCCCAGGCTCACCAGGCTGCAGGGCGCCTGCTTCACTGGGCAGGATTTGAGGTGAACAGGCAGGATTGGGATTGCACAAGCAGGATTTGGGGTGCACAGGCAAGATTTGGGATGCATGTGCAGGATTTGGGGTGCACAGGCAAGATTTGGGATGCATGTGCAGGATTTGGGGTGCACAGGCAAGATTTGGGATGCATGTGCAGGATTTGGGGTGCACAGGCAAGATTTGGGATGCATGTGCAGGATTTGGGGCTGCAGGGGCAGAATTGATGCTGCCAGGTCGGATTTAGGATGCATGAATGAGATTTGGGCTGCAGGGGCTGAGCCCCCCTTAGACGTCAAGGCCTCCCTACGCTCTTCCCAGGCTGCTCCCAGCTGCACCCTTCGCCTCTCGCCCACTCCCGACTTCATGTCTCCGCGTGCTGCCTCCCTGCCACTGCCTCTTGGGATGCGTGGAGCGCGTTCCCACTCCGTTTGCCAGGACCCCTCCTCCAGAGCCTAGCCCTGCTCCCACACTCTGAAGGTTCAGGCTGCCCTGGTCGCACCCCGCTGCGTGTTGAACTCCAGTGCCTTGCCAACTCCTGGAAGCAGGGCTGGGAACAGGCTTCCCACCACATCCTTCAGCTTTCTGGAGTCTGTGGAGTGACCTCTGTCCTTCCCCTCCATTCCTGATGACAGACACTTTCCATCTGCTCTGCTCCAGGTGTTTTACAACGGTGCCAACGTGAAGCAGGTGGATGTGCCCACGCTGACCGGTTCCTTCGGTATCCTGGCCTCTCACGTTCCCACCCTGCAGGTCCTCAAACCGGGAGTCGTGACGGTCTATGCCGAGGATGGCACGGCCACCAAGTACTTTGGTACGTGGAGCAGGTGGAGCTGGGGAGGGAGAAAAGTGTGTGTGGGGGTTGTTCTCAGGGCTTTCACAAGGGAGGCTCTGCCAGTCGAGGTGTGTCCTGGTGCACTTCCAGGTGATTCAGCTTTCCGGGCCTTCCAGGGACTGCAGGAGGCTGTGCTGGGGGCCAGGAATCACCCCTGGAGGGTGGGGATTCACCCCTGGAAGGTGGGGATGTCCCCTGGAAGATAGAGCTCAGTACAAGGGCATGGGCTGGAGTCAGGTTTTCTTGGTTCTGCCCAGACTTCCTGGGAACATCCCTGCGTTAGCTTTCCTTCTGGGAGGAAACGAGTCCCCATGGGACTTGAGGAATGTCACAGGAAGGCATCGAGGTCCAAAGGGTTGGTGGAGGTTGAGTTCCAGTGCTCCACTGTGCTGCCTTTGCAGTGAGCAGTGGCTCCGTCACGGTGCACGCGGACTCCACGGTGCAGGTGCTGGCGGAGGAGGCGGTGACGATGGACATGCTGGATCTGGCGGTGGGTACCCCACTCCCTGCAGCCCTGCCTCCCTCGGGCAGGGCGTGCCAACCTGGCCTTGAACACCTCCAGGGATGGGGCAGCCACCACTGCTGTGGGCAACCTGGGCCAGGGCCTCCCCACCCTCACAGCAAAACATTTCTCCCTAAGATCTCATCATAATCTCCCCTCTTTCAGGTCAAAACCCTTCCCCCTCATCCTGTCCCTGCACTCCCTGATCAAGAGCCCCTCCCCAGCTTTCCTGAAGCCCCTTTCAGTACTGGGAGGCTGCTCTAAGGTCTCCCTGGAGTCTTCTCTTCTCCAGGCTGGACAACCCCAACTCTCTCAGCCTGATCTTACCCCTTCTCACCCCTCTTAGACTCGGGAACAGCTTTTCCCAAGTAGGTCCCTGTGCACAGGCTGAGGACTGCAGCAAAGGGAGGGGAGAGGAGGGTGACTCAGGGGCTGCAGGACAAGTCACCCGTCCTGCGATGGTCTCCTGATGACACGTTCTTTGTGCTCTCGTGTTCAGACTGCAAAATCAAACCTGGAGAAGGCTGTTTCCGAGGTGGCTGCAGCATCTGATGAAGCAGCTAAAGCAGAAGCTCAGATTAAAGTAGAAGCTAACGAAGCCCTTGTAAAAGCCTTGGAGTAATTAAGGTAAACGGCATCTCTATCCTGCTTGACGTTTCCAGACCTGCTTTGGAATCAAATACCTGCTCCCTGCTGCCCGTAGGGAGCTTCCCAGCAGCAGCCAGGCCTGCTGGAGTGCCTGAGGGTGGACGAGGGTTTGTGCCTGGGTTTGAGTAGGATTTCCTTTCCAGAGAGATCTCGGGGGGGGGGGGGGGGGGGGGGCCTTGCCCAGCGCCGCTAGATGGCAGCAGGGCCCGGTGCTGTGCCGTGGGGTTCAGCCCAGTGCCAGGGTAGGCTGGGAGCCTGCGGGGGCCGGTGGGGCCTCACTGCTGCCTCCAGCTCCTGGCAGGCAGCTCGAGTGGATGCCTGGGGCCCCGGAGGGAGAGCCCTGTGTGGCCTCTGCTCCGTGTGCACTCCCTTCTGCTAAAAACAAACAGCTTCTGTCTCAGGGGAGGTGAGGCCAGGCTTCTTACCTCGTGGCCCATTTTTCCCTCAATCCTGCTAAGACTATGCCTCATCCCTCTTCTTCCCACACGCTGGCAGCCGGGAGCCGTCCTCTGCGGCAGCGTCTGCGCTGGTGCTGGGCAGGTGAGTCAGCAGGAGGCTCTGCCTGGAGCAGGAGCAGCAGGGCAGTGCCCCCTCCCCCTGCTATCTCCCTGATCTCCTGTCCCTTTGCTCTTTGGCCCTAGGTCAGGTCTGGGAGAGCTGGTGGCTCTTGTTTACTCGCAGGGCTTTAACAACCCATGCCAGGGCCAAGCCCTCGGATCGGAATCCACCGCCCTGCCGAGCCCACCCCGCCTTAAAACCAACTCCGCTTCTGTGTGTTGCAGGAATCCCACTGTGGATGTTGAGAAACCCCAGACTGTCCTACTTGTCCTGGCTTCCCCGGTTGTACAGATGGTGCAGGACAAATGGAGGCGGAAAAAAACCTTGTTCCAATCAATTAAAAGGAAATGTAATCCCATCTCGTTGGGCGTCACCTTCTTCGGAGGCAGCGGATCGCAGCGGGCGCTGCCCGGGGTGCCCAAGGCAGGCTCCTGCCCCACGCCGGGGTCTGCTGGGGTGCAGTCACCCAGGGAAGGTGTAGCTCCAGCTCCCAGTGATTCCCGTGGGAGATTCACCTGCGGGAGGCTTATCAGGCAGATTTTATAACCCCCTCCCTGTGCTGTCAGCCACCTCCACCTCCAATAATCCACCTGGACAGCAGGATTACGGCAGCGCGGGAGGAGGCATCCACAGGGCAGTGCAGGTCTGTACCAGAGCCTTCCTGTCCTGGCTCCCCGCCCCATCCAACGCTGCCTTTTGCTCAGCCTCCCACCTCTGTAGCCTCAGGAATTCACGTTGGCTGGGCTGTTTCTTCATGGTGCTTCTTGCAGCTGGACAGCAGCTGCTTGGGTTTTGACCCATTCCCATTTCCACTGCGCGTGTGGCACGCAGAGCAGGGGATATCTCCCCCTGCTCCTCGGAGACAGGCTTGGTGCGGAGAGGGAAGCGGATGCTGTGCGTGGTGGCAATCTTTCCTGTATCCCCATGTGTTGGGGGTGGCTGATGTTGCTCTGATGAAGCTGCAGCCCTGTCCGAGGTGGCTGCCCTGGGATCCTTGCAGCCAGGAGGGAGCTCACGGGTCCCCGTGCACCTCGAGAAACAGCAGTGCTGCTGGGAAGGAGTGGGCTCGAGCGAGGGGCCGCTCCTGCCTGTGCCAGACGCCCGAGGATGCGTGTCTTGCCAGCAGCACCATCTGCTGCCAGGCTCCTCACTCGGTGCCATCCTCCCCACGCCTCCCCAGAGGCATTTCAGGTTCCCTCCACTGCGCAATCCCCCCTGGCGCGGGCTTGCCAGCCCGGGGAGGCCGAGACGGCCTCTGGTCCCTGGCCACGTGAGCCTGCACTCCCTCTGCCTCGCTCTAATCCCCTTTTCCTTGCAGTCTTCCAGCCTGGGAACACAAGTTGGCTTCCCTGTGTGGGCAGCTGCCCCAGCAAAGGTCAGCGGGCCGCAGGGGCAGCCTCCTGCCTGCCCTCCTGGGGAGCTCGGCTCCGCAGCCAGAGCAGGGCACGGCTATTTTCAGCCCTGCCACCCAGGATGTGATCTTGGCTGCCTCCTCCTCACCACCACCTCCTCCCCCTCCTCTCGCTCGCTCTGTCTTTCTCTCTTCCCCCTCCCCTCCCCAAGCGATCAAAAATAGTGCCTGTGGTGTTAAATTTCTCACTCCAGAGCTTATTAAAAGCCTCCCGAGTGCCTGACAGCTCAGCCTGTTTGCAGCTCAGGCGACCTCCCAGTTTTCTGAGCTGCTCCACTGCCTTTTTCATCCCTTCCCCTTCTCTTCCCTTATTTTGTTTGTTTTAAAGGTCACGCGTTGCGCTGTGCATAAGCAAAGCCTTCAAAGTCGGAGCGAGTGCTAATTAAAACGTCTTGGGAATAACTGGGGACGGACGGCTCCGCTCCCTCTTCCGCTCGCTCGCGCTCTCCTCTGTCCCCGGTTTCTATTTGCGGCGTGCGTGTGCCTCTCCCGACACACGCAGCCGCTCTCTTTCCGACGGAAGGTGGCTGCGTGGTGGGGTGGGTTTTTTTTTTTTCTCTTTCAGCTCATGGAAGCGCGTTGGCGAGGCCGGGAAGCTGGGGAAACGGCCAGCTGCTATTTTTAGGATGGGAAAAAAGTGTCTCCGTCAGCGTCCTCGCACCAGCTTTTCCCACTGCCTCCTGCCAGCTCCCCCGGGGTGGGGACGAGGGGCCAGTGGGGATGCTGGACTTGCCCCCCCATCATAGGGTGCCCTAGCTGGGCTCGCTGTGCCGCCTGCTGGGACTTGTAGTCTGTGTTTGGGGGTGCAGTGAGGGCACCTCGGGCTTGCCCCGCATGTGGGGTGGCCGAGGGGGAATCCTGGGGATGGCCATGTCCCCACTGTGGCGCTGGAGGCAGCTCTGCCCCTGCGCAGGGGCTCTCCCACTCTCAGCTTTTTCCTGACCCACCGTGCTGTCACCAGGCAGTTCTGGGCAGGGACTGCCTGCACCCTGGCTGTTGGTGCTGCCATGCTTTGGGGGTGCAGGGAGAGAGTGGGGGCGTTCCCAGGCTCTCCCCACTGCTTCTGGAGCTCAGAGCCCCTCGGCTGCCTCCATCCGTTCTTGTCACTCCTCACGATCTGGGTCTGCTGAGAGTGGTGTTATCCTCCCCGTGTGGCTCCTCTGCCCACGCTGGGAGCCGCGCTCAGTCACGTCCCGCTGGGTGCCATGAAAACGGTCTCTGACTCTGCTTGGTGCAGGACTCGTGTGGCTTGACTGGAGGCGAAGTGCCTTTCCACTCCTGGCTCAGCATCCATGCTGTGGGAACCAACCCAGCCAGGGAAGTGGGGAACAATCTTAGAATCATGGAATCGTTAAGGTTGGAAAAGACCTCTAAGCTCATCCAGTCCAACCATCAGCCCAACACCACCATCCCTGCTAAACCATGTCCTGAATTGCTATGGCTACACAGCTTTTGAACCCCTCCAGGGATGGAGACTCCCCAGCTCCCCTGGGCAGCCAGTGCTTAACCACTCTTTCAGTGAAGAAATTTTCCCCAATATCCAATCTAAACCTCCCCTGGTGCAACTTGAGGCCATTTCCTCTTGTCCTATCACTTCTTCCTTGGGAGAAAAGCCCAGCACCCACCTGACCACAACCTCCTTTCCAGGAGTTGCAGAGCATTGAGGTCTCCCCTCAGCCTCCTCCAGACTAAACATCTCCAGATCCCTCAGCAGCTCCCAGAACCCCTGTTCTCCAGCTCCATTCTGCTTCTCTGGGTGCACTCCAGCTCCTCGATGCTCTTTGAGAACCCTGGCTTCGAGATTCTGGATCCCTTGGGATCCACGGCCTCCATCCGCAGCTGGGAGGAGAGGTCTTTCCCAGGGCCACACGTGGCAGCCGGGGTCACGACATCTTTGAGCATCGGTTCCACGCAATTATTACGGGAAGCCTGGGATCTGTTTGCCTCTGTCTTTCGCTGCCGTGGGGCGGGGTGGGCGTGAGAGGGAAGCGTTAGTGCGCAGGAGGGAAGGGCTGCCTGGAACACGGCGTGAGCGGGGCGGGAGCCCGGCGCGTCGCCCTCCTCCTTCCTTTCCACCAAGGGCTTTCGCCCATGACTTGCATCTTCTGCTGCCAGATGGAGGGTGGGGAGCTGGGCTGGGAATGCTCGGAAAGTGAAGCATCACCGTTTCTGCCAGCGTCGCCGGGGGATGATTTCCAAGAGGAGCTGAGCTCTGCCGGGGCCAAATCTCCCGGCTCTGGCGTCCCCTCGGCCACGTGGTGTTTCCACCATCCCACCCAGATCCCGAATGCAGGGGAAAGGTTCGAGCTCTTGTTTCTTGGCAGGAAAAATAACCCCAAACCCCACCACAGCCCCCGGATTCCCCCGGCTCCCGGCTGGACTGACTCATCTGGCAGAGCTGCCGCGTTCCCTGCCCAAACCCGCGGCGCTCGCGATCCTGCCTGGCCTCTCGCAGCCGCGTGGCTTTTGCCCCGTGTCCTTGGTTGCGACACCGGGGTGGGGGCTGCGAGGGTGGCAAAGGCTTTGTGGTACCCTGGTTGCAGCCAGGACCCCTCCCTGGTGGCTGTGGCCATGGGATGTCACCCATGGTCCCGGGCCTGGCGTGGGAAGGTCACCAGCAGCTCCGTGTGCTGCCAGCACGAGGACAGCCGTGTCCTTGGGCCGCGTTGCCCTTGGGTGGCTCGAAGGCCGTATCCTTGCAACTTCCTTTTCCAGGGGGGAACGCTGCTGTAATGATTAACCCGCACTGCGTTAATCGTTCCGTCCTGCAACCTTTTTCCTCTTGGTTTCCAGCACTGGAAAATGCTCCTCTTCCGCTGACCTCCCACGCACGTGGCCCCATGGTGGGAGCACAGCAGAGCACAGGGAAAATCCCCACGGGCAGGGCAGGAGGGAGCAGGGAACCTGGGCTCGGGGCACATCGTTAGGCAGGATTTGGCCCAGCTGTGGCTCTTTGGTCCTGGCCCATTTCTGGGGTGATTTTTCCGGCAGATGGCGGTGGATCCACAAGGAGATGTTGCCCCACCAGCCTCCCCAACCTCAACCCCCAAAATCTGGGTGCAGGAGTGAGTGCCGACGGGCGTTGCGGAGGGCGGGGGTTGCAGCCAGCACGATGGTGCTTGTCATGCAGCTCCCGGGCCAACAACCTCCGAGTGCTGTGCCAGCGAGCGCGGCAAACCTTGGCCCGCGGCAGCGTCTCTGCTGGGGAAACTGAGGCACGGATGGGGAAAGCCACTTGCAGAGGCTGGGGATGGGACACAGGAACGCCAGACCCTGCACCCCTGGGAGCTGTCGGGTGGAGGCAGCGGGGCAGCACGTTGCCCTGGGCTCCCAGGTGCCTTGGCACGGCGCGGTGGCCCCAGGGGCTGTGGGTGCAGCCCTTGCTCAGGGCAGACTTGGCAGCCGCTGGCGCTTGGCTGCGCTGGAGCCACCCCAAAGCCATGGGGCACATGGAAGGGGGGGGCACATGGCCCTGTGCTGAGGGTGTGAGTAAAGCCCCCTCTCTCCACCCCCTCGCCCCAGCCAAAGGGGCTGTGACCCACACAGGGCAAGGGGGAGGCCAGGGAGGAAGCGGCTGCCAGCTGGGCTCGACACCGGCTACAAAAGCGGCCCAGAGAGCCCGGGCGGAATGAGGTGGCACCCAGCCAGGTTCCCACGGCGGCCGCGGTGCAGAAAATGCACCCAGAGCTGGTGGTGGTTGCCACAGCGATGGGCTGGGTGCCACACTGCAGGGGAGGGGACACAGCCCTGTACCCAGGTGTGCCAGGATGGCACCCCGGCATGGGGCAGTGGGAAGTGAGCACCGTGGGGCGGTGGAGCTGGGCGCTGGCGGGGACCAAAGGCTCCTGTCCTGGTTCCTGCTGCCCCCGCTTGCCTTTGATGTGCTGGGACTTCGCCCTTGGTAAAGCTGGGAGGTTCCCAAGGAGTTCCCAGCTGGAGCCCGGCATGCAGCACCCAGGCATCCTGGCATGAGCCCCTGTGAGCCCTGGGGCTGCATCCACCACTCAGTTCCTCTCACCTTGCCACAGCTGAGGGCTCTGAGCTGCTGCTGGGGGGCTCTGAGCTGCAACAGATCTACAACTGTGGGTTCTTAGCTGCAGCTGAGGGTTTGGAGCTGCAATCGGGGACTCGGAGCTGCAGCCTGGGGTGCAGTGTTACAGCTGGTGTCTCTGAGCTGCAGCTGAGGGCTTGCAGCTGCAGCCAGGGGCTCGGAGCTGCAGCCAAGGACTCTGAGCAGCAACCAGGAGCTCCGAGCTGCAGCCAGGGGCTCTTGAGTTGCAGCAGGGGACTTGGAACTGCAGCTGGGGGCTCGCAGCCCCCACAGGCTCCCCAGTTCCAGACGGGGCTGTCCAGGAGGAAGTGGCTGCAGCTGGCCCCGGCGTTGGGGCTTTTCCTGGCGGGGCTGGCGCCGGGATGGGGCCAGGGTGAGGAAGGGAAGCCGGGGAGGGGGGGCAGGGGCAGCTGCCCTTAGGGATGCCCCAGCATGTGGTGGGGAGGAGGGGATGGCAGCCCTTCCGTCCCCACTCCCTCAAAGGCCGCCTGTGTGCCGAACGGCTGCCCCTGTGCGGGGTATAAATAGCAGGGATTGAGGCCTGGCGTGACTCTGGAGTCACTCCTGCCACCGCCACCGTGGGTGTCGTCCCCCCCACCGCGCGACCTCAATGGGGTCATTGTGCTCTGCAGCCCCACAGGCCACGTCCCCAGCAGCTGCTGAGCCTGACCCTGTCTGCTTCCCCCTGCATGCTGGGGCCACCGTGGGGCTCAGGGCCTCCACCTCCTGCTTGCCCTCCTCTCCCAAGCAGGTCAGGGCCAGCACGTGGTAGGTGATGGCTTCTTGCCCATCTGGGTCCCCACCTGGCCACGCTGGCGATGGCTTCTTGCCCATCCTCGTCCCCACCTGGCCACCCTGGTGATGGCTTCTTGCCCATCCCGGTCCCCACCCAGCCACGCTGGCCGGCTCTGCCCCCCCCCGCCACCCCCATCCTGCCCGGGCAGCGCCGGCAGCTGCTGTGGGGCATAATGATGGGGTGTGCCTGCCCGCCCTGGGGTGCAGAGGCTGCTGCCACCCAGCAAGACGGGGCCAGCCGGGCGCGGAGCTTCTCTGCCTGCAGCCGGCGCGGCCACACCTGTGTGGGCTGAGCAGACCCCGCTCCCACCCCGACGCCCAGCCCGCCCAGCTCCTTCGCATCCTGGCTGCCCGCGGACAGGCTGCTGCAGGCAGGGATCCCCCGGGGCCATGCAGGTGCAGGGCAGCCTGGAGCACTCAGCGTGGTGGGGAGATTGGGGGACCAGGAGCAGCCAGAGCCTCCATCCCTGCTGCACCCGCTGGAATATGATGTCTGTATTCCCCCCTCTGCACCCTTTCTGAGAACTTTGAGGTGTCCAGAGAGCTGGGGGCTGGAGGGGCTGTGACCCAGCTCCCTCCCAGCCAGGTCCACAGGACCTCTCTGTTCCACTTTGGGATACAGACACTGCAGCCCCTCTGAGCACTTTGAGGTGTCCAGAGAGCTGGGGGCTGCAGGGGCTGTGACCCTGCTCACTCCCAGCCGGGTCCCTGGACCAGGACCTGGCTGTGCTGCTGTGGAATGTCCCACCCCTGCTCAGCCCTTGTTGCTTCCCCACATCGTGTCCCCCATCTGGCCCCACATCCTGAGCAGATAGACCCCAGCCCTGACCCTGACTGACTGCAGCCCCTTGCACCCCATATCCCAGTCAGGGCACCCCAAGACCTGCTGGAACAGGCTGTGAGCTCCTGGAGAGGTGTGGGAAAAGCCAACATCTCCCATAGCAAGTGGAACAGGCAGGAACCCTCAGACAGAAGCAGCTGTGGGTGCAGAATGTGCCCAGCATGTGTTGCACCATGAGCAGGGTGGGGTCCATGCACCCCACATCCCCCCATCTGCTCCCCACTCTCCTCCCAGCTGTTGTCAACCAGTCCCCAGGGCTGCTTTGCCACCCATCCCAGTTTGGGAAGCAAGGACTTGGGCAGTGCTGCAGCCTCCCTGCTCCCAGTCCCATGGGATGCAGGAGCACCCTGGGGGGCACCAGAGCAGCTCCATGGCTGGGCAGGGAGGGGCAGTGACCCAGATGAGCTGTGACACCACGGCACCTGGCGGGCTGCAGGAATCTGCTCCCTACGGATGCTCCAACACTCATGCCAAGGCCTCCCATGAGCAAAGCACTGGATAAGGAGAACCAGGCCATGACGACCATAGCGTGGGGCCCTGGCCTGGAGCTGTCTGAGTCCATCTTGGCTTCAGCACGTGGTTGTGGCTGGAGAAAAAGGGAAGGAGCCAGGCCAGGGCTCAACGGGCAGCATTTTGCTTTGGAAATGCATCTCATATAAAATATGAGCTGATGCTTTTCACTTTGAAGGCTGCCAAGAGGATCTGAGAAGGGCAGGCAGCGCTGGGGCTGCCGTGTAGTGAAGTTTCTCATTTGATTTGTTTTGGCTCTCGTTTGGGCTTTGAGTCCCTCGGTTTCCATCGAGGCAGAGGCGACGTTGCTGCGTTTTTGGTCCACGGGCAAAGAGGGGCTCGGCGGGGGTGGGGGCGGGCGAGAGGCAGGCGCTGCCGGGGTTACACAAGAGCCCTGCTCTGCTGGTGCTCCCAAAACCACAGATGATTTAATCTCCTGCAGCCTAACCTATCGCTGCCGTATCGCATTTCCCCTCCAAACCGAATCCTGCAGAGAGCACCCAACGCCCGCCCGGCCCCGCCGGCAGCGCCCACGCGGGGGCACCGACACTGCCTGGTTGTGTTGGGGCCGGGACTGCGGCACTGGGAGAGCGGGATCTGCCTCCCCGGGCAGCTTCGGGGCTGGCACAGCCAGACTGAGCCGAGCTCAGCTGCCAGCAGAGCCCTCGCTCCTCCCCGAGCCCAGCTCCGCATGGAACCGAGCCCCACAGCGGGGTGGCAGCCTGGGAGCTACTCCGTGCTGGTATCCCGAGATGCTGGCCTTGTCTGGAGGACAAACAGCCTTGGTGCAAATCTTGCTACAACAACTCCCCCCCAGGCTGTGTTTTGGGTTCTGAGAGGAGAAAGAAAGAGAGAAAGACACAAGGAGAGCCTAGCACTGCACTTTCTTCCCTGTTGCAAGTGGCTCAAGGTCCACCCCGATGTGCACCTCTTCCATCACTGCAGCAAATGCCATTGGGGTGCTCCAATTCCTGCTTGCCAGCCCCTCCACAGCCTGGTGGGCACCGGAGCCCCGTGGTCCACCTCTGCTGGAGGGTTTTGCCCCCCTGGCAACATCCCAGGATGCTCTCAGCATCACCTGGGAGGGGATAGAGAAGCACCCAGCTTCGTCTCCAGGCAGCAGCGTCCAGCAGGGCTTGAGTGCAGCCCCTGTGGTCCTGCTATTGGCTGGGGTGGCACCTGCCTTCGTTGGCGCGTGGGGTGCCAGGGCGTGCTCCAGCCCGCACGCTGCCACGCCGCCAACTGCCTGGCACACACGGGCCTCGTGGCGGATGTGAGCAGGCGTGTTCGGGGCTGCGCTGCCTCCGCGCCGGGCCAGCACCAGCCCAGCGTTGCCAAGGTCTCCGTTGGCAGCTGAAGGCGCTATGGGGAGACAAAGGTTTAATGAGGGGTTGTTGAGCTCTCTCTGATCCATCCGCCCATTATCTAATCAGAGCAGGGCATTTAAAAGGCCACAGAGCAGGGTGAGTCACTTCCCAGCTCGGTGGCCTCAGTTCCCCACGGGTGCCTCAGTTTCCCCACGGGTACCGCGCCGGGGCTGAGCTGAGCCCGGCTCCCCGCAGCGTGTCTCGGCGCTGGGGAATGCGGCACAGTGGGTCCAGCCCCGGGCTGGATTCCTCCCTCTGCTCTTCCCTCCGCACTGACTCACCCCAACCCTGGGAATGGCACCTCCCTCCATCCCCTCCAGCTGGGGAAGGGGCACAGCACGGCCCCAATCCAGCCGGCATCCCTGGGCAGTCGAGAAGGTTGGGCGGGAGGGAGGGTGAGAGCCAACCCTGCCCAGGGGTGCTGGGACACCCCGAAGCCCAAGCGTCCAGCTGCACAGGTTGGGAGCACCCACAGCTCTGTGCATTGAAGCTTCACCTCTGGCTGTGGCAGCCAGGCCCCGTCGTGGTGCCAGCGCTGGTGCCAGGGGTGGGGAGGATCCAGCAAGAAGGAGGGCAAGAGCCAGCCCTGCCCAGGGGTGCTGGGACACCCCGATTCCTGAGAGCCTGGGAACACGGGTGGGGAACACCCACACCTGTGTGCATGGAAGCTTCACCTCTGCCTGGCTGCTTTGACCTGGCCCTGTCCTGGTGCTGGTAGAGGTGCTGGTGGCACCTGGGGTCTGTTTCTCCTCCCTGTCAGGATTTCCTGCCACTGTTCCAAGAATGGGCTGTGGCCCCACATCCGTGGGAGAGCGAGTGACCCCACACAACCGGGAACGAGCGCTGCCACCCCGAGCAGCACCGGGATCAGGTGTGGCATGAGGCGGCAGCACCAGCCACTGGGCCACCTGGGGGGACTCATGGTGGGACGTGGATCAGGGAGCTGGAGCACCTCTGCTGTGAGGACAGGCTGAGTGAGCTGGGGCTGTTCAGCCTGGAGAAGAGAAGGCTTTGGGGGGGGCCTCAGAACAGCCTCCCAGGACTGAAGGGATGCCAGGAAAGCTGGGGAGGGGCTCTTGATCAGGGAGTGCAGGGAGAGGATGAGGGGAACTGTTTTAAGCTGAAGAGGGGAGATTGAGATGAGATCTTGGGGAGAAATGTTTTCCTGTGAGGGTGGGGAGACCCTGGCCCAGGTTGTCCAGAGCAGTGGTGGCTGCCCCATCCCTGGAGGTGTTCAAGGCCAGGCTGGATGGGGCTTTGAGCCCCCTGATGCAGTGGGAGGTGTCCCTGCCCGTGGCAGGGGGGTGGAACTGGCTGGGCTTTGAGGT
The DNA here is from genome assembly GCA_033556795.1 of Tapera naevia. Taxonomy (NCBI): domain Eukaryota; kingdom Metazoa; phylum Chordata; class Aves; order Cuculiformes; family Neomorphidae; genus Tapera; species Tapera naevia. The sequence continues at coordinate 52,282 of JAUMJJ010000412.1, read as the reverse complement.
CCCTTCCAACACAAACCGTTCCATGATTCTATGGCAGGACGTGGTGGTGCCCCCGTCCCAGCCCAGGAGGCTCCATCACTGTAAACAGGAACTGTGGCTGGAGAGGGAGGGGAGCAGGGCCCGGCCGGGAAGCGAGGGGCGCGTGTGCCCGTGACGGATGTGTGTGAGCGGTGTGAGCCAGCGTCCGGCCGGGAAAGGGGGGGAAGTTTGGGGTGGGAGGGGCTGCAGCGCCCACCTGGGTGAGTGTGCACGGATGTGAGTGTGTGCGTGCACAGGAGCTCCGAGCAGGGTCAGCACGGGTGTGCGTGTGCCCGTTCAGGGTGGTGGTGCCAGAGCTGGGGGCTGCACACATGTGTGCAAGGACAAGGCCAGGAGGAAGTGCCTGCTCCTGGTACTGAAAATGCCAGCAAATAAACTGGGACATTCTGTCTAACTTTCAAAAAATACAGTTACTTAGATGAAAATTAACTAAAGCTACAAAATTAATTTTACAGAAAAATAATTCTGCTTTAGTTTAAATCAAAATATTCCACTTTTTGTAACAGTAACAGCTTCTTGTACCGCTCCCATCCCCAGCCCCCACTGGGTCAGGGTTTCCTGTGGCATAATCCGCCCACGGGGCTCCTTTTCCTCCTCCCCCGGGCTTCAGCGGCTGCTGAAAGGGGCGATGGGGTCGTGGGGGATGGGTTGGGATGGGATGGGATGGGATGGGATGGGATGGGATGGGATGGGATGGGATGGGATGGGATGGGATGGGGTGGGATGGGATGGGACGGGACGGGATGGGACGGGATGGGATGGGATGGGATGGGATGGGATGGGATGGGATGGGATGGGATGGGATGGGATGGGATGGGATGGGATGGGATGGGATGGGGTGGGGTGGGGTGGGATGGGGTGGGATGGGGTAGGATGGGGTGGGATGGGATGGGATGGGATGGGATGGGATGGGGTGGGGTGGGGTGGGATGGGATGGGATGGGGTGGGGTGGGGTGGGATGGGGTAGGATGGGGTGGGATGGGATGGGGTGGGGTGGGGTGGGGTGGGGTGGGATGGGATGGGGTAGGATGGGGTGGGATGGGATGGGGTGGGGTGGGATGTGTGTGTGTTGCTTTCCCCCCGATTTATGAGCCTGGGTCACCCCAAGAGTGAGGTTCAGCCTGAGGAGCCTACTGAAATCCCCGTCCCTTTCCCTCCCCAGGGTTGGCAACTTGCTTAAGCATTCATTATAATACTAATAATAACAATAATAATAATAATCACTGCCACAACAACAACAAGCTGAGTTGTCATCTGACTCCTGGACCCAGTGATTTAAAGCAAACCAAGAAATGTCACAGCATCTGAGAAACAACCGCGCGGAGCTGAGCTGAGCCTGGTGCGGGGTCCAACTGGGGGCCCAGCCTGGCTGGGAATGGGGTTTTCCAGGGGAGGGGGATGCAGGGTGTCAAGGCTTTGTGCCCCTCTTGGCTGTGGTGTGGGGAAGTCTGCCCTGGATGGCCTTTCCCACCCTGGCAGGGGCTGGATGCCCACGTTTCCAGGGATCAGGAGCGTTTCCAGGGATCAGGAGTGTTTCCAGGCATCAGGAGCATTTGCAGGGAGCAGACCAATCCTGCCCCATCAGGGGGTGGGTCTCAGCCCCCAGCCTGTGCCCAGGAGAGGGTGCTGAGCCAGTAGAGTGCGGCCACAGTGCTGATGCAACCAAGCCCTCTCCTGACCCGTGGTTTCTGCGATTGCCACACCGCCCCCGGCACTCGGCGCTGGGCTCCCGCGTGGGCTGGGGCGCAGGATGGGGCGCGGGGGGCACAGGGGCTGAGGTGGCCGAAGGGCAGTGGCAAAGCTGGGTGTGGGTAGTGCCAGGGTTTGGGATCCCCTCCCCCAAAACCAGGGAGATGCCCCCAGCCCCGCGGGGGCTTCAGCTGCTGCCAGAGCTCCAGCCCAGACGCGCCAAGCAAGGCTGGGGCCAGCTGGGTGCTCATGCCTGGACCCGGGCACAGCTGGGACAACCTGAGCGTGTGGTGCTCCAGCTGGCGAGGGCTCAAGAGTGAAATTCCTGCTGCCACCTGTCCAAGGGTGCTGGCCACGGGCTGGCAGTGTCAGGGGCTGCCAGGGAGAGAGCAGAGCCGAGGGCACGGAGCCACTCGTCCTGCGTCAGCAGGAATGGGAGCTCAGTGTCCCAAAGGGACGGGAATTCAGTGTCCCAAAGGGATGGGAGCTCAGTGTCCCAAAAGGGGATGGAGAGTTCAGTGACCCAAAGGGATGGGAGCTCAGTGTCCCAAAGGGATGGGAGCTCAGTGTCCCAAAAAGGATGGAGAGCTCAATATCTCAAAGGGAATGGAGAGCTCAGTTCTGGAAGGAGATGGAGAGCTCAGTGTCCCAAGGGGACGGAGAGTTCAGTGTCCCAACAGGAATGGAGAGCCCAGTGTCCTGAAGGGGAAGGAGAACTCAGTATTTTGGAGGAAATGAGAGCTTAATGTCTGGATGGAGAGCTCAGTGTTCCAAAGGGGATGGAGAGCTCATTGTCTTGGTGGACAGCTCAGTATTCCGAAGGGGATGGAAGCTCAGTGTCCCAAAGGGGACCGTGAGCTCAGGAAGCCCAGAATAGCCCTGGCCTCACTGCGGGCAGCGGGATCGCAGCCTGGCACATCCAAGTATGGCCCCACACCTGGGGTGTGATGCTATATTCAGAGGGATTCGCCATCCTTCCCAGGACCATGGCCAGGTTGCAGATGGAAGCCTCTGCAGTGACGTCCCCTGTCCCAGCCCTGCACATCACAGCTGGAAACTGCCCCATCCCGGGGTCCAGCAGGAGCCGTGCAGCGTGTCTGGGTCCCCCCAGCATGTGGGGTCGTGACTTGGAGTGCCGGCCCCCCACACCCAGGTGGCTGCTTGAGTCACTCCAGGGATGACTTCATCTCTGGGGCTCGTCTGGCCTCCGCCAGGCCCGAGGCCGGGGTGATGGGCACAACCCCCAGGGAATGTGGGGTGCCCCAGAGCCAGGGCATGGCAGGCAAAGCCAAGCTGGGAACCGGCTCTGGCTGCACAGGGCCAGCAGCCGGGGTGTCCTCAGGCTGCGACGCCCGGCCGTGCTGCCAAGGGCCACCAGGACACGTCCCTGAGAGCTGGGAAACACACGGAGCTGATTGTGTGTTTCTAAGGACACGCCTGGGTGTTTACAGCCCCGCCGGCGTCACCGTCCTGCCTAAGGACACCCCGCGCCTGCCGCAGGCAGCCCTGAGCCTGGCGGGATGGGGGGGGTCGGGGTGGGGGGGCTCAGGATGGGGGGGGGGGGGTCTGTGCCCATCTCCATGCCAGGAGGGTGGGGATCACCAGCTCCTTACTCACAGCAGCAAGGAAGGCTCACCTGAGCTGCATGCTCACCTGAGCACGCGGGGTGACGTGAGTCACCTCTTGCCACCGTGACTAAGGCTGAGCTGCTCAGCCCCGCGGGGCTCGGGGTGGTGGGAAAAGGGAGTCGGGACCCCCAGGAGTCGGCCTCGCGCCTCCCCCACCACGGGGGTACTGGTGGTGCCTGGCGGGGCGGCCTGGGTGGGTGGAGGTGAAGTGGTTCAGCTGCACCCTCCTGCCGGGGTGTGCCCGGTGAGAGCCCTGCTGCTGGCCCTGTGCCCGTGGGAACGCTCCCACTCGCTGCCGGCAGCTCCGCGGCGAGGCCTTGGCTGTGCACCATGCAGCTGGGTCCAGGCAATGCAGCTGAACCCTGACCATGAACTGTGTAAGTAAACCCTGGCCATGCACCTGAACCCTGGCCATGCACCATGCAGCTCAGCCTTGGCCATGCAGCTGAACCCTGGCCATGCAGTTTAACACTAGCCATGCATTGTGCAGGTAAACCCTGGCTGTGCAGCTGAACTCTGGCCATGCACCGTGCAGCTCAGCCCTGGCCATGCAGCTGAACCCTGGCCATGCACTGGAATCGGTTCTTTTGTGGCCACCTCAGTTCTGCTCCCCTTCCTAGGCTGGGGGGTCTGGAGAAGCCGTGGAGGAAAAGAGGCCCCCCAGGCTGCAGCTGCAGGAGCGAGAAACTGGCTTCTTCCCTCCCCTTTCCCCATTCTGAGCCCGACGTCAGCTCTGCCCTAATCCCATGACCCCGCGCCTGTGAGGGGAATGCAGAGACTTGTGATAAAATCCCCCTCTGCCAAAGCTGTGGAATCAGCCAGGAATTCAGTCCAGAAAAATAAAGAGGGAGAAAAGAGCAAAGCTGCTGCCTGGGGCTGGTGGGGGATTTCCCCAAAGAACAAGGGCTGGGAATTCCCTTCCTTCGAGGGACAGGGCTTCCAAGAACAGAGCCTGAAAGTTCTGGGGTTCCAGGTGAAGGTGGGGATGAAGGGATGGGGTGGCATGGAGGGAGGTGGGGGAGGTGATGCTGCTGTCCTGCTTGAGTCTGTTCTTACATGGGATGCTGTGGGGAGCATGGAAGGGTTTGTGTTGGAAGGGACCTCAAATCCCATCCGGTTCCAACCCCCCTGCCATGGGCAGGAAACTCCCACAGGGTCAGGGGGCTCCAAGCCCCATCCAACCTGGCCTGAAACACCTCCAGGGATGGGGCAGCCACCACTTCTCTGGGCAACCAGGGCCAGGCCCTCCCCACCCTTATTGTGCAGAATTTCCTCCTTAAGTCTAATCTAAATCTTCCCCTTTCCAGTTTAAAGCTGTTCCCCCCTCCTCCTCTCACCCCATGTCCTGGCAGAAAGTTCCTCCCCAGCTTCCCTGGAGCCCCTTTCAGTACTGGGAGGCTGATGTAAGGTCATCCCTATGGGACCCTGGATAAGGTGCACCACTTGCACTACTTGCACTGCCCGCATCACCAGCACTGTTTGCATTACCTGCACGGCCTGCACTGCTTGCATTGCCTGCATAGATTGCACTGCTTGCACTGCTTGCATTACCTGCACTGCCCGTCCCGGTGCGTGTGAGCGGCCGCGGGGGCTGATCCGCAGCGCCTGGGTTCGTTAAGCGGATTGCGGGAGCTGCGTGTGGCCTGCAGTGGATTTGTGTAGGTATTTGCTCGTCGGATCTGCTCTCCCCGAGCTGCTCAGCCACGCGGGGTTTGGAGAACGCTCCCTCTGGAGAAGGCAGGAGCCTCGGATGCCACGCAGCAATTATGCCCAAGTCTGACTGGAATCTTGAACGATTTATTCCCAGGGTGACACAATAAACTAAACACACAAAACCAGGGCTGCTGGGAATCCTGGGATCTCCCAGCTTGTGTCTCTGGAGGGAAACTGAAATCCACACATGCTTCCTAAAGCATCAGCTCCCAGAGTCATGGGATTGCTAGAGGAGATGGGTTTCCACCCAGGAAGGACATGGAACCATTGTGAAGAAGGTGGGCAGCTGGGAATGGGGGCTCCTTGGAGCTGTGGGGGGACATGGGGAGATGCCCAGGCCTTGGGGCATGGCACAATTTGTCACAGCCCCATGGCCATGACGTCCACCACAGATCCTGGCCACTGGGCTGTGGAGCCCAGCACTGCTAGCTGGGCCCTCTCCCCAACGAGGTGGCTCTGGGATGACACCTTGTCCCCACCACAGCCTGGGCTGCATCGAAAGAAGTGTGGCCAGCAGGGCAAGGGGGGGGTTCTGCTCCTCTACTCTGCTCTCATGAGACCCCACCTGGAGCCCTGCATCCAGTTCTGGAGCCTCCAACATAAGAACGAGATGGAACTGTTGGAATGGGTCTAGAGGAGGCCACAAATCTCTTCAATGGGGACTGGCTGTGAGAGTTGGGGTTGTTCTGCCTGGAGAAGAGAAGGCTCTGGGGAGACATCAGAGCAGCCTCCCTGGACTGAAAGGGGCTCCAGGAAAGCTGGGGAGGGGGCTCTTGATCAGGGAGTGCAGGATTAAGACAAAGGGGAGAGGTTTTGAGCTGCAAGAGGGGAGATTGAGATGAGATCTTGGGGAGAAATGTTTTGCTGTGAGGGTGGGGAGGCCCTGGCCCAGGTTGCCCAGAGCAGTGGTGGCCTGCCCCATCCCTGGAGGTGTTCAAGGCCAGGTTGGATGGGGCTTGGGAGCCCCCTGATCCAGTGGGAGGTGTCCCTGCCCATGGAACTGGATGGGCTTTGAGGTCTCTCCCAACCCAGCCCATTCCATGATTCTATGAGCTCAAATCATGGCAGAACCAAACCTGCCGTGGCCCAGCCACCCACTCTCCTCGATGCTCCAGGGGCCTCAACCTCACACAGCAAAGCGGGGTTCGCGGCCCCTGGAGTGGTGGCTTCGCCAACCCAGGACCCTGCATCTCCCATTGAGAACAATGGCGCATCCCTGCCCCGGCCCCTCTCCCAGGATAACAATGGCAGGAGCTGGAACTGCCTGAGCTCATATCCCCCCTGAGAGCCCAGAGGGGGCCGGGGGGGGCTCTGGCCCACAAAGGCTCCCTCCTCCTTCCTTCCCTCCCTCCCTCCCAGCCTGCCTCTGCTCCTTGCACATGGAAGGGCCTCGCTCCCACCCCAGTGTGGCTCCAGGGGAGCCTCTGGAAGTGAAACAGTATTTTGGGGCTCCACCCACAGCATTTGGGGGCTCCAGAGAGCTCCCCCCCCAGCCCCCTTCGCTGCTGCTTCGTGGGATGGGAATGCACAGCCGCCAGATCCCTGCTCCAGCTGCTTTGTGTGCCAGGGCATTGTCTGTGAGGGACAAACCCGGCGGAGTCAGCCTGAGGTCACGCAGCATCCTCCCAACATCACCCCAGCATCCTCCCAGCATCCCCCCAGCATCCTCCCAGCATCGCCCCAGCATCCTCCCTGCTGCAGCCGAGGCGGCGCCAGCTCCGCAGACGCCTGTCCTGGAGGGGAAATTGGGCTGTGGCCTCTGCTCCGGGGCACCAGGGCATCACCCCCAGCACCAGTGGTACCCAGCTTCTCTGCTCCCCCAAAATTCTGTGGGGCTGAGCCCTTGTTCTGGCTGGGCAGAGGGAATCCCTGGGGAAGGGGTGGCCCAACCTCACTATTAGGATATCAGAGGAATCTCCACTGTAAGCCACTTTTAATCTCAAGTTCTCCTCAACAGCTCATCTGTTTCTGGACTGACTTTGGACCCTGGTGATGGGGCACTGGGATGGGGAGAGGTGTGACCATCCCTTCCACCACCTGTGGGTGGGGGTCCTCACTGCTGACCTATGGGATGCAGGGGCCTCATGGACAGCAGTGGCAGAGCTGAGACTGGGACCCGTGGGGGAACAGGGCCACCACCCCGGGAAAAGCCAAGACCAGGAGACAGGGCATCTGAGCTGGGACCCTGGGAAAAGCCAAAACTCAGGATCAGGGGAACCTGAGCTGGGACCGCAGGAAAAGGCAGCATCAGCAGGTGGGGGACGGCAAACCGGGACCCCGGGAAAAGCCAAGACCCTCCCTCCAAGGAGGGCTGAGACCGGGATCAGGAGGTCCTGAGCCGGGACCCAGTGAAAACCGGGACCCCGGGAAAAGCCAAGCCTGGGAGTAAGGGGACCTGATCCGGGGACCCCGGGGTTCAGGACCGGAGGGTGAGGTTTTGGGACCCCCAAGGTTCAGGACCGCCCCCCCCGGCCGGGAGAGACACGGGCCGTGTCACCTGCGGGTCCGCTGCGGCGGGGGCCGATGCCGGTGCCCAGCCCGGTCCCTGCCCCCTCGTCCCGCCAGGCTCCTGGTACGGGATAAAACTTGGGGCGCCTCCCCAGGCCCTCCGTGTCAGGGCTGCGCTCGGAGCGACTGCAACTATCGCAGGGGGCACCGAACCGTGACCACCACCCCCCCCGCGGGAAGTTTTTTTGGGGTATCTTTCTTCCTTTTCCTGCCACCGGAGGCAGCTCAGGTCCAGTCGTGCCGGGGAACCGGGGGGGCAGCACTCCGGGCTCGGTGAGTGAGGGCTGAGGGGCCGGAGGAGGGGGTGTCGGGGAGGGGAGATTCAAGGTCGAGAGCCGGGTCATCGCGGGGGGGGCACAGGTTGGGGGGGGTCGGGAGAAGGATTCGCAGTCTAGGGCTGCGACATCGGGGGAGCCTGGGAGGAAGAATTCACGACCCCCCTTTTCCCAAGCCTGTTCCGGAGCGGCCGAGGTGGCCCCGATTTCCCGGGGTGAGGGGGCACAAGGCAGAGGTCCCCCACTCCCAGGGTCAGGGAGCCCTTCCCCCCCCCGGGGGCTTCACACCCCCCTTGATCTGGCTACCGGGGTTCCCAAGAACGGCCCCTCCGGGGAGAAACGGGGGGAGCCCATTCAGCCCCCCCTCTCCCGCCGCATGCTGGGGATAGAGGCTTCCCGGGCTGGTTCCCTCTGTGCGCCCCCCCGGTGTTTCGGTAAGGGTCGACATCCCCGGGCCCCCCCCCCCCCCCCCCCGGGAGCAGGAGGCGTAGCGGGGCCGGCAGGGGGAGCCCGCGCTTTGCTGACTCATAGCCCACCCCCCACACCCCCCCCTCGGTACCGGGGCTGCGATGTGTCCGTCCCACCTCCCCTTCTTCCCCCCACCCACCCCCGGTACCGGAGCTGCGATGTCTCCCAGCCCCCCCCAAGTACCGGAGATGCTGGGTCCGTGGGGTCCCTGCTGCGGGATTGGGGGGGCGGTGTGTGTGTGCAAAGGGGGGCTGGGGGAGTGGGTGGGCTCGGCGCCTTGTCGGGGCAGTTCCCGGTAGCTGTAACGGCGTCACCGGGAGGGTGACCGGGCGGGTGTGACCGCGGTGACTGTGTGTGTCCCACCCCCCCCCCACCCTTTCCGCCTCGCTGTCCTCGCGTCACTTGGCTCCGGGGCTCCCGCCCCCCCCGCTCCGGTGCGGGGGCCGCTCCAACCGCCCCCGCTGCCGCCTATGTCCCGCCTTCACCCCTCCGCGGTACCGGTACCGCCGGTAACCTGGGCAGGGGGCCCCACCGGGGTGCTGTGCGGTACCGGGAGGCCCAGCCGAGGGGCCGGTACCGAGTTGCTGGGTGCTGCCAGGGCCAGTACCGGGCGGCCCCGCCGGAGTGCTGAGGTGCTGCCGTGGCCGGTACCGGAGCCTCCTTCGCCTGGCTACTGCCGTTACTAGTACCGGGAGAGCAGCCGGCGCCGGGTACCGAGGTGCTAGGAGGTACTGTGTGCTGCGGGAGCCGCTACCGGGGGGGCCCGCCGGGGCGCTGGACGCTACCGGTACCGAGAGCCGCACGGGAGTGCTAGACCGAACCGTGGGGCCCGCCGGGGTGCTGGGTGCTGCCAGGGACTGGTACCGTAGCCCTCTCCACTGGAGTGCTGGGCGTTACTGGTACAGAGGGGCCCAGCCGGGATGCTGGGGCCCGTACCGAGATGCTGGGGGCCGGTACCAGGGGCCCCTCCGGGGTGCTGGGGCGCCTCCGGGGCCGGTACCGGAGCCCCCGCCCGGTAGCGTGCTGGGCGCTAACAGTACGAGGGGAGGGGGGGGAGGGAGGGTGTCTCGCCGGCGTGCTGCGTCCAGCCGGTACTAGGGGACTTCGCAGGGATGCCGGAGCCGGTATCGGGGGACTGAGGGCTACCGGTACCGAAAAGCCCAGCCAAGGTGCCAAGCCCCGCCGCCCCCGGCCCCTTTGTTGCGCGGCGCGCGGGTTATGAATGGCTCCAGGCGCGCCGGGGGGGGGGGGGGGGGGGGCGTGTCCGCGCGTGGGCGGGGAGGAATCCAACCGGGCCGCCCTCCCACGTGGGGAGCCATCTCTCCACTTCTATTGGCTGTCAGCGCGGCTGGCTAAGCGCTCGGCGCTCTCCTATTGGCTGCAGCTCTCGGAGTGAATGAGGGCGAGGCTCCGCCCGCGGGACGTTGCTACATTGTAACTTCCACCCCTCCCCTCGTTCCCTCCTCCCCTCCGGTCGCGCTTTCCCGGCGGCGGCGGCCGGTGCGGCGGGGCCGGCCCTTCCAGCAAAGAAAAAAGGGGGGGGGGGGGGGGGAGGCGGGCAAAACGCGTCCCTCCCCGCCCCTCGCCGCGGCCTCCGGGCCCGCACCCCGCCCCCTGCAAACCCCGCACTGAAAGAGCCGAGAGGAGAAAGAAAGGAGGCGGCGGGCAGGGCAGGCAGAGCCACTTCCACCTCCCCCCCCTGCAGGGACAAAACCGGCTGATTTTGCTAAATTTCTTTAAAATAGCATTTATTTCACCGGGGCTGCGGAGGGTCGCCCCTCACACACGACTCAAGCCGGAGTTCCCGTGGGTAGCGTGGGCTCTGCTCCGTCTCTTTGTCCGCCCCCCCCCTCCACCCGCGCTCCGTGTTCCTGCACCCCCCCACACTGGTACCGAACGCCGTATCCTCCCCACCCAGGTCGGCGGATGGACCCGCAGCCCGGCGCCAGGAGCTGCAGCCGCGGGGCTCCCCCCGCCTGCGAGGTGGTGCCCAACGAGCCCCCCATGAACCTCTACATCAACACCACCACCGGGACCCGCTATGAGCTCTCCGTGCCCGCCGAGGAGACGGTGGAGGGGCTGAAGAGGCGTCTGTCCCAGCGGCTCAAGGTGCCCAAGGAGCGCCTGGCTCTGCTGCACAAAGAGAGGTAGGGCTCGGGTTGGGGGGGGGTGTCCTCATCCCCCCCTCTGCCCCTCTCCTCCCCTCGCACCAGGCTCGGCACTACACAAAGGCTCCCCCCCTTCTTTCTCCCCCTTTTTCATTCTTCTCCCTCTTCTTGCCCATTTCTTCCCACCCCTTTATTTCTCCCCCTCTTTCTATCCCCCCCTTTTTCTGCTCTCTCCTTCCCCCCCCCATTTTCTCTTTTTTTCTCCCCCCCTTCTTCCTCTTCCACTTGCCCCTCTCTTTCTCTTCCCCCCCCCCCCCCCTTTTCCCCCCGCTTCTCCCCCCTTCTCTCCCTGCCTGGCCCCATTCCTCCGCGGGTCGTGGTTGGAGGGGGGGGGGGACTAGCCCGGGGGGCCGGGGGCGGGGGCGAGGCGGGGGGGGGGGGGGGGGGGGAGGCCCGGATCGGAGCCACCGCCCCCTCGCTCGGCCCTTGCCGGGGTTCCTTTGTGGGCGGCGGGGCCCCGGCCGTGCCCTGCGGGGGGGGGGGGGGGGGGGGAGGTGGGGGGGGGGCTGCCCTTTGTTCTGGGCTTCAACTTCAGCAGCGCTGCAGCTCGGCCCCCTCCGGAGCCCCCAGCGCTGGGAGGGCCGGGGGCGGCTGCGATGGGGAGGGAGGGGGGGCGGGGGGGTCCTTTGTCTGCCAAGGGGCCCCCCCGAGTGGGGCTGGGCTTCCCTGGGCTGCGCTTATTCCCGGCCTGGAGTAATTTAGAGTCTCGGAGAAGAGAGTGGGGGGGCCACCCAGCACCTATGTCTCCCCCCAGTGCTGCCTCCTCTTCCCCACACTGGTCCTGGTATCTATGCCACCCCCATTGTGGGCAGGTTTCCTGTGCCACGAGGCCCTGGACCCACCCCCCTGACTCCTCGGTGCTCCCTTTGATCCATTTCTGTGCACCCCTCAACCTGGCCCTGGTCCTGCATGCACGGAGGGGGAACCCCAGCACCTTTGTGTCTCCCCACTGTGTTACTACCTCGGCCCTGTGCTGGTCCCAGTGTCTCTGCCACCCCCCTGCTGTGGGCAGGTTTCCTGTGCCACGAGGCCCTTGGCCCACCCTCCCCAGCTCCTCGCTGCCCACCCCCCCACGTTGACCCATTACTGTGCACCCCTCAACCTGGCCTATGCATGGAGAGGGGGACCCCAGCACCGTATGTGCTCTCCCCCTCCCCACCCAGGTGCAGGGGTGGGGGCAAAGTGGGAAGGGGAAGCTGAACAGAAGGATGCTGGATTCCCCTTCTGCTTGGGAAACACTTGGGGAGGGTTTTTTTGGGGGGGCGGTCTTGGGAGCAACCAAGCTTGCAGCTGGCATCCCCCTACATTGCTGTGTGCACCAGGGCCTGGGAAACACTTGGGAAGGGTTTTTTGGGAGGGGGACTCTGTCCCTTGGGAGCAGCTGGCATCGCCCCCTACACTGAGGCAGCGCTGACCTTGCTTTTTGCATCTCTTCTCCCTCTACAGCCGACTCAGTTCTGGGAAGCTGCAGGACCTGGGGGTCGTGGAAGGCAGCAAGCTGACACTGGTGCCCACCGTGGAGGCTGGTCTGATGGTAAATGGCTTTTTTTTTTTTTTTCCCTTGCTGCTCCCTGTTTCCCTCCCTCCCTCCCACTCGTCCCCATCTATTATTAAAGCCCCGGGCGAGGATGCGCTGGCAGCCCTGCGGCTCCTCTGGGCTGGGCACGGCAGCAGGTTTAATATTTCACTGCTTTCTCAGGGCTTGTGGAGAAATAGTGGAAGTGACATGTCATCCCTCCCCTCCTGCTGCACAGACGCCCCCTCCTTCTCTGCATTTGTAATTTTAATCTTTCCCCCCCCTCCTCCTCTTTTTTTTTTTTCCAGTCCCAGGCATCCAGGCCAGAACAGTCGGTGATGCAAGCCCTGGAAAGCTTAACTGAAACTCAGGTGAGAGGCTTGAATTTTGGGGCGCCCACGGAGGCAAAGAGGGGGTGGGAAGGGACTGCTGTGACCTGACTCCTCTTCCCCTCCCCAAAAAGGCTTTGGTTTTGTGCCTCGTTGAGGTTTCACCTTCGGAAAGGGGTTGGGTGCACTGAGGGTGGCGCCCAGGGCGGGCACCGTCATCCTGCGCCTCGCTGGGCGCAAGGGAGGTCCCACGCTGCAGCGCTCGCAGCCCAAACAACCCCGGGGAGGGCAGAGGCGCTGGGAGGTGATGTGACTCACCCAAGGTCACGCAGGAGGTCGGTGGCGCAGCCTGGTGGCCCCGGGGCACTGCATGGGGTGGGGGGCTGCAACCTCCCCCTTGCAACCACCCATCCTGCGGTGCATGGGCAGGGCTGGCTGCTTGCCCCACAGCGGGCACTGAGTGGGACTGGCAGGGCTGTGTCAGCATCTCGAGGGGACCACAAAGCCCAGTTTCTCCTCCCACCACCCAGAAGCCTCTTCCTCTTCTCCTTGGAGCCGTCCTTGGTGGGGGGTGGGGGGTAGAAATTGGCCGTGCCGGGGTGTTCTGGCACCCTTGGTGGCCTTGGGCTGGGATGAAGGGGGTGACGTTTGCCGGGAGCAGGGGGGGTGTTTAGAATAACTGTGAAGTTTCTGGGTGGCTGACGGCGCGGGAGGTGTCGTGGGGGGGTGTCCACGTTCCCAGGCTGGGTGAGCCGGCGCGGGTGCGCGCGCAGCCGCCTGCCGTGAAGGTGGAATTTACCCCCAGCCGTGCAGGCCCTGGTTTCTTTGTTTTCAGGCTCTTTATTATCGCTGTTCAACTCTTTCCTTCCTTTCCGGCCAATGCTGCAGCTTTTTTTTTTTTTTTTTAAAAAAAGGTGGTTTTTGGTTTTTGTTTTCCTTTTTTTAACCTGAATTTGGAGAAGGGGCTAAGCCCACGCTGTGCTGCTTGCCTGGGGGATGGGGGGCACAACTGTGCCCCCCATGGGAATGTGGTGAGAGCCAGGGGACCTTTGGTGCCCTTGACTGCTTGAGGTGACCTTGCCTTTCTGCAGCTGGTTTAACCCTGTGTGGGCCAAGGGGGTGAGCTCAGAGCAGAAGCTCTGTGCCGCATCATGGTCTGTGCCACCCCCTGCCAAGGTCCCCACAGTGTCTAGTTTGCTTGTGGGGTGCTGATTGTCCCAGCTGGGGGACAGAGCTGTGGGAAGGAACTGGTTCTGGTAGCTCAGTTTGAGAGTCGTGGTGCACATCCTGGGTTGTTCTGGTGGGTCTATGAGATGGAATGCACTGGGGAACAGCAGAACCAGGGGAGCAGCAGAGCCAGGGCACCAATAGAGCTCCCAAAGCAAGGGTTTGGAGTCAGCATCTTGGGGGGCAGCTGCTCCTGCCCTCATAATGCCCAGCGTGGCTCCCATGGGGTGCATGGAGTGGTCCTTCCTAGCTAAGAGGTGGAGGAGAGGTGTGTTGGCTACCTTTTGGGTGCCCGCTGGGGCTGGTGGCCGCCTGGTTTTGCCCTGGAGGCTGTGCCAGGCGGGCTGGGGGGCCCAGCAGCGTGGATCGTTGCTGCTTGGCACTGGCTCCGTGCCTCTCCCTGCCCACTGCGGGTTCCTCCTGGGTCGGTGATTCAGGAAGCCTGGGCTGTGCAGGAGGAACTGCCAGCACCTGGGGGGGGTGGAATGAGGGGGGGGGGGGGGGGGGGGATGTGCAGGAAACCACTCCTCTCATTCATGCTTTGCTCCTCTCTGCCTGCGTCACCGCATCCTCCGGCAGCGCAGGGAGAGCTGCGCCGACTTCCTCTGCGGGCGCAGGGGGGCCAGGGTGCTGCCACCCCCTCTTCGCCCAGGTGCTTTTTTTGGGGGAAGGGGGGCAAAGCGCCTGCCGGGCAGGAGGTGACGCTGAGCGTTGGCCAAGCTGCACGGGGTCTTCCTGGAAGGGCTTGCCACGCTTCCTTCCGCACGCTCCGTGGCTGCCCCCGCTTTCCAGGGAGCTGTGCCCACGGCTGCGCCCGTGCAGGCAGCTGGCGATGGAGCCCGCGGCCACTGCTCTTCCTTCCCCCTGTTCCCTCTGTGCAGAACCAGGGGGGATGCAGCAGAGCTGGGGTAGAGCAGCAGAACCAGGGGGGCTGCCCAGAGCAAGGGGGTTGGGGTCAACATTTTGGGGGGGGCAGCTGGCCCTGGCCTCGTAATGCCCAGTGTGGCTCCCATGGGGTACGTGGCCATGGTCCTTCCTAGCCAAGAGGAGGAGGAGAGGTGGGTGGGCTACCATCTGGTTGCCCACCAGGGCTAGTGGCTGGGAGGGAGGAGGAACAGGGACACATCCTGCCCTGCTCTCAGGACAGTGCCCGAGGAATGTGGCTCTGCCTCCTTGGCATGGAAACCCCCCTGGCATGGTGTGGGGACCCAGCTGTCACTGCAGCTGCGCCTGGCTGGAGGGAGCCTGCAGCACCCGGAGGGGGGCATTTCCTGCTCCCCCTGACCTTGTCCTGGGTCCAGGTTGGCCTTTCCTCTGCGGATCCACTGGGAACCAAAGTGGGACAGTGTGTTTGCGTTTTTGAGGGGTGCTACCCCCCACATCCCCTCAGCTCTGGGCTGGGGGCAGCTCCAGCTCTCTGCCAGCGTGAGGAGGGGGGCGCCTGGGGGTGTGTGGGGCTGGGGGCCAGGGTGATGTGGGGCCAGGCGGTGGAGTGAGGTGGGAATGCGGCGTTGTGTGAGTCATCAGCACTTCTGAGAAGCAGCTGGGACACGCTTGCCCCATCCCTGCAGGCGCTCAGCACCACACACTGCAGCCAGAACCCCCCCTCCCAGGGCTTGGCATGGTCCTGAGGGACTCCTGGGTACAGGGGGGTTGGGGGACCCAGTGTCCCCAGCCCCCCCCCCCCAGTGGAGGTGTCTGAGCGCCTGTGGTGGATCCAACTGGGAGGGACTGGGACTGTCAGATCCCAACTGGGTGCTCCCCACCAGCCGTGGGCGGCCGAGCAGGCGGCTGGGTGGGACGTGTTTGCATTGGAGCGGCCTGGTTTTGCCGGGGGGGTGGTGTTGGCAGCGGCGTGGGGGCGGGTGCTGGGAGCCCCACAATCCTGGTCCTGCTGGGCTGGCTGCCCTGCCTGGGGCAGCGCGGGGGCTGAGCCGGCTCAGCACCATGGCTGAGCCCCTAGGTCCCTAGGGGGAGGCCGGCACAAGACCCTTTTGCCTAGGGAAAAAGGGGGTGTTTTTTGGGAAGCACCCATTGGCATCAGTGCAGTGTGGGGTTTGGGGTGCTCTGGTTCTGTGGGGGTGGGTTTTGGGGTGCTTTGGTTTGGGGGCTGGGTTTGGGGTGCTCTGGTTTCTCCTGGCATGAGCACCGTGTGGGTTTTGGGGTTGTTCCGGTTTGGGATGGGTTTTGGGGTGCTCTGGTTTGGGGGCTGGGTTTGGGGTGCTCTGGTTTCTCCTGGCATGAGCACCGTGTGGGTTTTGGGGTTGTTCCGGTTTGGGATGGGTTTTGGGGTGCTCTGGTTTGGGGGCTGGGTTTGGGGTGCTCTGGTTTCTCCTGGCATGAGCACCGTGTGGGTTTTGGGGTTGTTCCGGTTTGGGATGGGTTTTGGGGTGCTCTGGTTTGGGGGCTGGGTTTGGGGTGCTCTGGTTTCTCCTGGCATGAGCACCGTGTGGGTTTTGGGGTTGTTCCGGTTTGGGATGGGTTTTGGGGTGCTCTAGTTTGGAGGCTGGGTTTGGGGTGCTCTGGTTTCTCCTGGCATGGGCACCGTGTGTATTTTGGGGTGCTCTGGCCCGGGGGATGGCTTTAGGGGTGCTCTGGGTTGGGATGTGGATTTAGGAGTGCTGTGATTTGGGGGTGGGTTTTGTGGTTGCTCTCGTCCAGGGGATGGATTTTGGGGTGCTCTGGTTCAGGGTGTTGGTTTTGGTGTGCTGTGGTTTGTCCCGGTGCTGGCGAGAGGTCGGGCTGGATGCAGGCAGGGCACAGGCTGGTGTGAGTCAGATGGGAGTGGGGGGGTGGCCTCGGGTGCAGACTGACGTCAGGGGGGGGCCCCGGGGAAGCGTTTGGGGCTCCCCCAGGCAGATCTGGGTGCGCAGTGACGGCAGCGGCGTCAGTGGAGGGTGGGGGAGGCTGAGATGGGGGCTTCTGCCCTGGTGCACAGGATAGGATGGAGGGGGCTGCGAGTGGACCCTGCTCCCCACTCTAGGATTTTGGGGTGGGGGCTGGTGGAAACTGCCCTGGGTATTGGGATCTGGGTGACAGGAGGGGGCAGATCCCCTTCCCAAGACACAATTTCTGCACCCCAGCTGGGAGAGCAGCTTATGGATCCTGCTTTGGGGGTGTGGGGGCTCCCTGTGTTTGTGCCCCATGGGAAATACCCCATCTAGGCTTGGGGGGGGGGATGCAGCACTGGGACTTGAGGGGGGGTGTGCAGCAGCGGGGCTGAGGGCGGGTGTTGCAGCAGGGGGGAATGCAGCAAGCAGGGCTGGGGGTGTTGAAGCAGTGGGGCTGGGGGGCGGTGCAGCATCAGGCCTGGGGGTTGCAGCAGACAGCGCTCTGAGGTGGGGGGCGTGCAGCAGCAGGGCTGGGGGGGGTTGCAGCAGACAGCACCCTGAGGTGGGGGGCGTGCAGCAGCAGGGCTGGGGGGGGTTGCAGGATCAGGACTTTAGGCGGGGAGGGTTGCAGCAGCAGGGCTGGGGGGGGTTGCAGCAGCAGGGCTGGGGGGGGTTGCAGCAGCAGGGCTGGGGGGGTTGCAGCAGCTGGCTGGAGTATTCCTGGCTGCACAGAGCGGCTGTTGTGGCTGGAGCTGGGGTGATCGTGACTGAGCGGTGGGGACAAGGAAAGGGGGGGCATAGAGCTGCCAGCCAGGCACGTGCCAACTCCCCCCACCACCCTTCCTGCTGCGGGCAGGGAAACTGAGGCAGAACCAGAGCCGTGGGGCAGGATGGGGGCTGGCGTGACACTTCCCTGCGTGCATGCACACGCGTGTCCGGGTGCACGCTCGCTGTCCCCTCCCGCCCCCTCGACCCGTAACCTCGGTGTCCAGAGCTGCAGTGGCTCCTGCACGCCCACCTCTTCCTCTGCAGCCTCCGCCTGACGCGCTCGGGGCTTTGCTGCTGGTATTTTTAAAGCTGCTTTTCCACGGCTTCTCAGAACCGGCCTCCGCTGCAAAGGGGCGCGGGGGAGCTGGCATGGGGCTGGGGGGGGCTCAAAGGGAACTCAAGGGGAGCTGGGTTGAGGCTGGGGGGCTCGGGGGGGAGCTCAAGGAGAGCTGAGTTTGGGCAGGTGGGGCTCAGGGGCAGCTGGGATGGGGCTGGGGGAGCTGGGATGGGGCTGGGGGGCTCAGGGGCAGCTGGGATGGGGCTGGGGGAGCTGGGATGGGGCTGGGGGAGCTGGGATGGGGCTGGGGGAGCTGGGGGGCTCAGGGGGAGCTGGGATGGGGCTGGGGGACCTGGGGGGCTCAGGGGCAGCTGGGATGAGGCTGGGGGAGCTGGGATGGGGCAAGGGGAGCTGGGGGGCTCAGGGGCAGCTGGGATGAGGCTGGGGGAGCTGGGATGGGGCAAGGGGAGCTGGGGGGCTCAGGGGCAGCTGGGATGAGGTAGGGGAACTGGGATGGGGCAAAGGGGAGCTGGGGGCCTCAGTGGGAGCTGGATAAGGCTGGGGGGCTCATGGGAGGCTTGGGGAGCTGGGATAGGCTGGGGGGGTTCAGGGGGAGCTGGGATGGGGCTGGGGGAGTTAGAATGGGGCTGGGGGTCTCAGGGCAAGCTGGGATGAGGCTGGGGGGAGCTCAGGGAGCTGGGGAGCACGGGGAGCATGGGGGAAGGTGGGAATGGGGCTCGGGGTGCTCAGGGGGTGTCTGTGCTTTGCAGAGGTGTCGTCCCTTGTCTGGGGAGGGGGTGGGAGCAAGGGGCCGAGGTCTACTCGGGAGCTCATCTCACAGCGGGCGCCGGCTGCGCCCCGAAGGTGCCGGTGGGGGTGTGGGTGGGTGACGCGAGCTGGGAGCCGTGCAGGGTGCTTGCACGTGACGGGCTGGGAAAGCCAGTCCTTGCTGTGCCCTAGAATAGCTCGGCCTGGGGGGGGCGGCTGTGGCGTCATCCCCATTAGCTGTGACCCCGAGTCCTGCCCACAGCCCTGCCTGGGCGGCAGCCCCGCACCCTGCGGACGGGCAGCAAGGGCTGGCGGGGGCGAGAGGTGCAAACCAACCCCCACCCCCGGCCCCCAGCAGCCTGTACAAAGGTGCAGAGGGAGCTTGCAGCTGCCCCAGACCCACCCCTCTTCCCCCCAGGAACAGGGGGTGATGTTCAGTGGAGCTTGGGGGTTGCTCGGGGGCAGAGGGGATGCTCAGGGGAGCTGGAGGGGGTCGCTCAGTGGGGCTGGGGGAGCGATGCTCAGCGGAGCTTGGGGGAGGTCGCTGGGGGCTCACTCTGGGGAGCTGGGGGAGTGCTCTGGGGGGGTCGCTTGGTGGAACCGAGATGGGATGCTCTGGGAAGCTGGGGGGGGTCACTCGATGGAGCTGGGGGGGAATGCTAGGGAGGAGGTTGCTTGTTGAAGCTATAGAGGGTCGCTCAGTGGAGGGGGGCTCCCCTGTTCCCTAGCACGGATGTTGAGTGATTTATGCATCCAGGAGGGGCTGAGAAATGTGCTGGGGGGGAGAGGGGGGAAGCAGGTGCTGGGGATTGGGATACCCCCGCCCCTCCCTTGCACAATGGTGACCTGGGCAGGGTCAGCCCCCCACCCCCTTGCTCTTGTCTCAGGGCTGCAGCTGCTCCATCACCTGCCTGCGGGGTGGGCAGGGGCCAATCCTGCCTGTGCAGCTGGGCCTGCCTCCCCCCCACCCCCGGGGCTGCATCTGGGGGAGGAGGGGGGGGAAGGGGAGGGAGGAATGGGTTGCCCTCCCCTGCCTGATAGCCCCAAGTCACAGCAGTGGGCACAGCAGGGGCTTGGCATGTCCTTACCTGCCCCTCCCTTGCCAGGAGGATGGGGAGGAGCTTGTGCTGGGGGGGGCCCCCCCACTGCACCCCTCTTTGTACTGGGTGTGCAGCTGCACGGCAGCCCTGGCTGTGGCCCCTGCCTGGCCCTGCCTGCAGGCACTGGCAGCAGCAGCAGCCTGGCAGCAGCGGGCACAGCGCCGGGGAGGGTGGGTGTGTGTGGGGCTTGTGCTAGGGAGATGAACGGAAGGG
This sequence comes from Tapera naevia, assembly GCA_033556795.1. Taxonomy (NCBI): domain Eukaryota; kingdom Metazoa; phylum Chordata; class Aves; order Cuculiformes; family Neomorphidae; genus Tapera; species Tapera naevia. Next base: position 32,765 of record JAUMJJ010000412.1, on the reverse strand, counting down.
GATGGAATGCAGGAGGGAGAAAGAACCACCCCACGCTGTCAGCTGATGGAGCTGGCACCGGGCTGGGGGCACGCAGGGACGACGACCGGGCTGCCAGCATGGCACTGCCAACGGGTTGGGGAAGGGCTGTGGGGACAGGGTCACCCATTTGCCACCCTGGTTATCCCTCCTTATGGATGCAAGACCTGAGGGGGCAAGAGCTGCCCCCCTGCTTGGCTCTGGGGGTGCTCCCTGAGTGCTGGGGCTGATGGGGTTCTTCAAGACATAAGAAGGGATTCTTCACCATGAGGGTGGGGAGGCCGTGGCCCAGGTTGTCTAGAAAAGTGGTGGCTGCCCTATCCCTGGAGGTGTTCAAGGCCAGGTTGGATGGGGCTTGGAGCCCCTGATTCAGTGGGAGGGTGTTGGAACTGGGTGGGCTTTGAGGTCCCTTCCAAACCATTCCATGATTCTATGATTCCATGATCCTATGACATGGATATGAGCAGTGCCTGAGGGATGGAGTCAGAGCCCAGGGAAGTGTTGGCTGCCCCATCCCTGGAGGTGTTCAAGGCCAGGTTGGATGGGGCTTTGAGCCCCCTGATCCAGTGGAAGGTGTCCCTGCCCATGGCCAGGGGTCTTGGAACTGGCTGGGCTTTGAGATCTTCTCCAACCCAACCCATTCCATGATTCTCTCCTCAGGTCAACGATTTCTTGTCGGGACGGTCCCCGCTGACCCTGGCCCTTCGCGTGGGGGACCACATGATGTTCGTGCAGCTCCAGCTGGCAGCTCAGCAGAGCAGTGGGCAGCTCCAGCACCGGCACGTCATCGCCAGCCGCGGCGAGGCGGGGGCCACCACCAGCCCCCACTGCCGGACGCTGCACGGCGGCGCCGGCTCTGGCTTCACCCGCATCCCCGTGGTGCCCACGTGCCAGCAGAGCCCGGCCCCCAGCCCTGCGCCCGCCGCACCGGCGCCCCCCATGTACTGTAACGCCCCCCACTCTGCTCCTGTCACCGCCGGGATGTTCCGGTCGCACGGGGCCAGCACGCAGACGGTGAACAGCAGCGTGGTCTCCTCCTGCTCAGAGGTGAGTTGGGACTGAAGGTTCCTGGTGTCTTTGGGGCAGAGGAGCAAAGCTTTTAGCACTTCCCAGCCCTGCCGTGGTGACGATGCCCTTCCCTGCCTCAGTTTCCCCATGCATGGAGTCAGGGTCTTCTCCTGCGTGGTTTGCAGTGCCCCCAGGTTCCCAGGAGGGGCTTAGGGTTTAGTCCAGGCTCATCTTCAGACCCTGCTTGTCCCCACGGCCGGGCAGGAGCTGCCAGCACTTGCTGCTGCTGCTTCCCTTTCACCCTTCCACCCCCCCCCTTCCCTTTCTTACCCCTGCTTCCACTCAGGTGACTGCCAGGACCTCCAGAGCTGGGGACACCAATTGCAGAGGGGTGTGACACCCATAGTCCCTTATGTCTCATCCCTGAGACCTTAGAGCAGCCTCCCAGGACTGAAAGGGGCTCCAGGAAAGCTGGGGAGGGGCTCTTGATCAGGGAGTGCAGGGACAGGATGAAGGGGAATGGTTTGAAGCTGAAAGAGGGGAGATTGAGATGAGTTTTTGGGGAGAAATGTTTTGCTGTGAGGGTGGGGAGGCCCTGGCCCAGGTTGCCCAGAGCAGTGGTGGCTGCCCCATCCCTGGAGGTGTTGAAGGCCAGGTTGGATGAGGCTTTGAGCCCCCTGATCCACTGGGAGATGTCCTTACCCATGGCAGGAAGGTGGAACTGGATGGGCTTTGATGTCCCTTCCAACCCAAACTGGGGGGTTGTGCCTGCTGGACCCTTCCAGTCTCACTGTGGGAGGTCTCCTGGCCTGACCTGGCTGTTCGGGGGGGGGGAATGGGAGGGCTGGAGCAGGGCTGTGCCCCCCTCCTGGTGCCCCCTGCTCAAAGGCTGATCCCACATCTCTCCTGTGTGTCCAGGTGGAGTGTGGCACCCGCAGCAGCAGCTCCCCGGGCAGCAGCCCTGCCCCCACGACCCGATCCCGCAAACCCGGGGCGGTCATCGAGAGCTTCGTCAACCACGCGCCTGGGGTCTTCTCAGGGACCTTCTCCGGTACGTGGTGCTGAGTCTTTGGGGGGCTGGAGGGGATGCTGGGGGTGGCACAGGGATGGGGGTGCTTGGGGGTGATGCTGGGGGTGGCACAGGGATGGAGTGGGCTTGGGGGTGATGATGCTGGGGGTAACACAGGGACAAGGGTGCTTGGGAGTGATGCTGGGAGTGGCACGGGGTGGACTTGGGGGTGACAGAGGAGCTGGGGGTGATGGGCTGGGGGTGACGCTGGGGAAGGGGATGAGGATGAGCTGGGGGTGACACAGGGGCTGGGTGTGATGTGAGGCTGAGGGGCTGGGGGTGCTGCTCATCTTCCCCTGCCATCTGCCCCCTATCCAGGCACTTTGCACCCCAACTGCCAGGATAGCAGTGGGCAATTGTGGTGGAGAGTCTGGGAGGGGACACCAAGAATGGGGGGAGATGCCAGGAATGGGGGTGGTGTGGGGTTGGGAGTGCTGTGAGGCTGCAAGTCTGAGGGAGCCACTCACCTCCCCCCTCCTCTTCCTTCCCCCCCCCCCCCCCCCCCATCCAGGCACTTTGCACCCCAACTGCCAGGACAGCAGCGGGCGGCCGCGACGGGACATCGGCACCATCCTGCAGATCCTGAACGACCTCCTCAGCGCCACGCGACACTACCAGGGCATGCCCCAGTCCCTGACACAGCTCCGCTGCCAGACGCAGTTCTCTTCCTCCTCCTCCTCCTCTTCCTCCTCACCTCCAGCTTCCCCAGACCTCGCCACCAAAACTACCTCAGAGCCGCTGCCGGCGGCCGCCGCCTCCGCGCCCCTGCACCCCGTCGTCCAGTGCCAAAGCCAGATCCGCATGTGCAAGCCCAGCGGTGAGTGCAGGAGAGGGGGCTTTGGGTGGGAAGGGGCTGCTGCCATCCAACCCTTGGTTCTGCTGCGTGGTGGGGCACCTTGACCAGCCATGGTGCCTGGTGTGGGAGGTTCTTCCTGATGAGGCTGGGGAGACACTGGAACTGGTTGCACAGGGAGGTGGTGGTTGCCCCCTCCCTGAAGGTTGTGGCTGCCCCATCCCTGGAGGTGTTCAAGGCCAGGTTGGATGGGGCTTGGAGCCCCCTGATCCAGTGGGAGGTGTCCCTGCCCATGGCAGGGGGTGGAACTGGATGGGCTTTGAGGTCCTTTCCAACCCAAATCATTCCATCGTTCTATGACTGGACACGAGCAGGTCCTGAGGGACCAGGACAAAGCCCACTGGCCCAGGTTGCCCAGAGAAGCTGTGGCTGCTCCCTCCCTGGGGGTGTTCAAGACCAGGTTGGGTGAGCCCCCTGATCCAGTGGGAGGTGTCCTTGCCCATGGCAGGGGGTTGGAACTGGGCTTTGAGGTCCCTTCCAACCCTAACAATTCCATGATTCTATGATCTGTAGTGGAGCTTGAGTTTGGCACCTCTTTGGTATCCTTGGTCCACCCATTGCCCCTGGGTCTGCAGGTGTTTGGGGCTGGGGACCCCCTGCAACCCAGACAGGTTTGGATGCAGTGGGGGGCATCTCCTTTGGGAGCTCTGGGCCTGTCCCTACTGTGTGGGTGCATGTTTTGGGGTGGGGGGTACCCCCAAAGTCTTGCCCACCCACCCCCATTTGCAAACCCACTACCCCAGACAGGTTTGGCTGAGGGGGGCTGGACCCCTTTGGGGTGCAGAGGGCAGCTCCTGCCCCCCCTGGGTGATTTTGGGGTGCACACCTGCACACCCTGAGGCTGGAAGGTGCCTGCAGGCACCCACCCCATCCCGTCCCCCAAAGATTTGCTTAGAGAAAAGAAGTGAAACCAGGGGATGGGGAGGGGAGTGGGGGGGGACACACTCACCCTCCCCTTTGGGTTTTCTCTTCTCTCCCCACTCAGGGGGGTCACTGGGGGCTCCCAGCCCTCGGTGACGTGACTGGGGCCACCTGCACCTCGCAGTGGGGTGTGTTAGTGGGGGTGGGGGGAAACCTGTGCCCCCTCCCTCGGTGTGACAGGTCTTTCCCCACTCCCCCCCATCCCCTTTGCACAGATTTGTGTTGGTGCGGAATTCCCAGCAAGGGGGGGCAGGAGGAGACCCCAAAAAAACCCCACAGTGGGGCTTGAGGAGGGGGCAGCCAGCCCTGGTGGCACTTGTGGCAGGGCCACCAAGGGGTTTCTCCCTGTGCCAGGACCAGAGGGTTCTTGCTTAGGTTTTTAGGGGAGGCTGTCCCTGTCCCCCCCCATTTTTTTTGGGGTGCATTTCCATCCATGGTCTGGAGGGCATTGCTGGAGTGTTCAGTGTTTGGGGGTCCTGGGGTTGTAACCAAGCGTGGGGTGGCCAAGTGGGGCTGCCCCACCACTCTGGTGGTGCCCAAAGTGGGCTCTGTCCCCACCCCCAAGAACCAATAGCACGGAATCATGGGATGGTTTGGGTTGGAAGGGACCTCAAGGCCCATCCAGTTCCTCCATGGGCAGGGACACCTCCCACTGGGTCAGGGGGCTCCAAGCCCCATCCAACCTGGCCTTGAACACCTCCAGGGATGGGGCAGCCACCACTGCTCTGGGCAACCTGGGCCAGGGCCTCCCCACCCTCACAGCAAAACATTTCTTTCTAAAATGAATGTTGTGCCAGCTGGGGAGAGGTTGGGGACCAGTGGGGTGTGCTGTGAGGTCCCATTTGCCTTTGGGATGTGGGACTGGTCCCCCTGGGCTCACGTTGGGTTGGTTGGAGCAGCAGCATCCAGTGGAGGATCCGCTGCAGCATCCAGAGACAGGAGGGGGAAGCAAAGCCACTTTGTGCCCTTCGTGTGGCTTCGCTGTGTCCCAAAAGCCCTTTCCCAGTGTTTGTGGGTGGGGGTTCGGCCCTCCCAGCCCCCTCCCTCAGCTGTGCTCCCAGCCAAGTTTGTTCTGGAGTGGGATCCCTGTTTCCCTCTTCCCCCAGCGGGGCTGGGCCCACGGCTGCCACGCCATGGGGAGGGGGCTGGGGGGGCACCGCTTCTCCCTCACTGGGAAATTGCCCCCTGCACCATGGAAAGGGGCTTTTCCCAGTGGGGACATCATTTTGGGGGTGTCCATGCATCAACCAGTGCTGTGCCATGGGATGATGGGGATATCCGTGCATCCATACTGGTGCCGTGGCACGGTATTATGGGAGTGTCTGAGCATCCATACTGGTGCTGCACCCTGGGATAATGGGGGTGCCTGTGCCTCCATACTGGTGTCTGTGCATCCATACTGGTGCTGTGGCACGGGATTATGGGGGTGTCTGTGCCTCCATACTGGTGCTGCACCCTGGGATTACGGGGGTGCCCGTGCCTCCATACTGGTGTCTGAGCATCCATACTGGTGCTGCACCCTGGGATTACGGGGGTGCCCGTGCCTCCATACTGGTGTCTGAGCATCCATACTGGTGCTGTGGCACGGGATTATGGGGGTGTCTGTGCCTCCATACTGGTGCCCGTGCATCCATACTGGTGCTGCACCCTGCGATTATGGGGGTGTCTGTGCCTCCATACTGGTGCCCGTGCATCCATACTGGTGCTGCACCCTGGGATTTCGGGGGTGTCTGTGCCTCCATACTGGTGTCTGAGCATCCATACTGGTGCTGTGGCATGGGATTATGGGGGTGCCCGTGCCTCCATACTGGTGTCTGAGCATCCATACTGGTGCTGTGGCACGGGATTATGGGGGTGTCTGTGCCTCCATACTGGTGCCCTTGCATCCATACTGCTGCTGTGCCATGGGGTGACTGGGGGAGGGGGGGGGGGGGGGTGTCTCCATCCATCCGGCGCGGTGCTGCGCCCCAGGATGCTGTGGGGGCAGGGAATTGCACACCCCTCCACCCCCCCCCCAATGACCCCCCCCCTCCTTTGCCGTTGCAGGCGACCGCTTGCGGCAGACGGAGAACCGGGCGACGCGCTGCAAGGTGGAGCGGCTGCAGCTGCTGATGCAGCAGAAGCGGCTGCGCAGGAAGGCGCGGCGCGACGCGCGCGCTCCCTACCATTGGCTGCCCAACCGCAAATCCAGCCGCACCAACAGCAACAGCAGCGTCTCCAGCGAGGGCAGCCTGGACCTGGACTTCGAGGACTCGGTGTGGAAGCCGGAGGTCAAGGCGGATATGAAATCCGAGTTCGTCGTAGCATAAGAGCCCTGCTCTGGGCAGGGGCGGGGCAAGGGGGGGGCTCCCCGGGGGCTGCGGACTCTGCCGAGGCGGGGGGTCCCCGCTCCCACCGCCCCGGCTGGCGGTGGGGTCATTTCTGTTGGCACGGGCCAGATCTCCTCTAGGTTTGTCAGCTCCTGCGACCGGATGCCTCAGGGCCAACCCTGCCCTCACCAGGGAAGCGTTTTAATGGGGGTGGGGGGGGAGTTGGGGGGGGCAACCTCACCCTCCTTGCCCCCCAGGCTTGGTTGGAGATGGGGTGTGTGTGTGTGGGGGGGGTTACCCTCCAGGCTTGATTGGGGTTTTGGAGGGACAGGGATGGAGCAAGCAGGAGCTGCCACCCCCTTCCTGCATCCTCCCTGGTTGGGAGCAGGGGGGGGTCTCTTCACCCATGGGGGGGTCTCTTCACCCATGTGGTGGTCCCTGCACCCATGGGGGAGTCTCTTCACCCATGTGGGGGTCTCAGCACCCATAGGGGGACCCCTGGGGGATATCGAAGCTGCTGCTTTGCTGTGAAGAGGGGTGCAGTGTGGGGTGGGCTCCATCCTCCCCACCACCACCCCCAGCATTGTGTGCCCCACCCCGGTGCAGTCAAGGAGGAGATGGAAGTCTCTTTTGGAGGTGCTGGGGCCCCCCCAGATTTGGGGGCCGTTTGTTTTCCTTCCCTTCTATATGTAGCATTGCTCAGCTGCGGGGCTGGGACCCCCCCTCCTGGGCAGTTTTGGGAGGGGGTCAACACACGTGTTCATGCGTGTGCCTGGGCACCACCAGCCCCGCCGCCGCAGCCTGGGGTGTTGGGGGGGTACAAGGGGAGGGGGGGGGGGCTTGTTTTGGGGTGGGTTTTACTTTTGTTTTTCGGAGAGGGAAAAGAAAAGGCGCCTTCCCTCCGCGGCAGAGACCAACTTCCGAGTCGCTGGACTCCTTCCCCACCACTTGGTTGGGTGGATTTTTCTTTTTTTTTTTTTTAACTTAAAAAAAAAAAGGAGAAGAAACAAAAACTTAGAAAAAAATAAAGAATAAATAAACCCAGTACTCGGTCATGGCTGCCCGCGAGCCGTGGGGCTAATATTTATAGACATTAATTACCCGACTGAGCCAATACTGACATAGTCTTGCATAGGCGTAGAAATCCTTTTTCTTGTCCGACTTTGATTTCTCTTATTTGTTTTTTTTTTTTTTTTTTTATGGTCAGGAGATCTGTGCAAATAGAGACCCCATGTGATGTGTTTTTTGTCTGTAAAAGTCTTTTTTGTGTGTTTCGGGGAGGGGGGGGCGGGGGGGAGAGCGAGGCTTTTCGGTCTTTAATATTTTATTTTTTATTTTTGACAATAAATTTGGGCAGTCTGGATGCAGCTGTGCCTGGAGTTACCGTCTGGGGGGCAGAATCAGGGGATGGTTTCCACCTCAAAGCTCATCCAGTTCCATGGGAAGGGACACCTCCCACTGGATCAGGGGGCTCCAAGCCCCATCCAACCTGGCCTTGAACACCTCCAGGGATGGGGCAGCCACCACTGCTCTGGGCAACCTGGGCCAGGGCCTCCCCACCCTCACATCAAAACATTCCTCCCCAAAATCTCATCTCAATCTCCCCTCTTTCAGCTCAAAATCCTTCCCCTCATCCCATCCCTGCACTCCCTGATCAAGAGCCCCTCCCCAGCTTTCCTGGAGCCTCTTTCAGTCCAGGGAGGCTGCTCTAAGGTCTCCCTGGAGCTTTCTCCTTTCCAGGTTGAACAATCTCAGCTCTCCCAGCCTGGGCTTAGCCCGTGCCACCGGTTCCACCAGCTGGGCTGGCCATGGGTGCCAGCACCCTCCCTCCTGCGTCACAGCGGGGTGGCCGTGGGCTGGGGTGGAGTGATTGGTGGCCACGAACTCGTTGCCACCCCAACACCCTGGGTCAGTCAGTCTCCAGGTGCTGGCACAGCCGTGCCTCAGTTTCCCCACTTGGCAGCAGCAGCTTGGTTTCTGCATGGCTTTCCACCGCCCTGTGGAAGGTGGCCTGGTGGGAACAGCCCTTGGGATCATCCAGCAGAGCCATCCCACCCATGGGTGTCCACTTCCCCAGCCCCTTTGGCTCCTGGCAGGGGGGGGAGAAACTACAGGGGGTCACAGAGACTGGGGACATTGGTGGTGCCACTGCTGGGGACAGCATGGGCTGGAGCCATGCCCACATGGGGCAGGCACTGGGACCCCCAGCATCCCTGGAGGGGGGCAAAATCTGGTGCTGGGGCAATGGAGGGTGCTGAGCTGGGGGACAATTATTGGGGGGGGTGGGCAGAAATGTCCCCCATCCATGACCTTTTGTAGCTGCCCACCTCCCCTGCACCCCATGTGTGTCCCCTTTGTCACCTCCCCAGCCAGCCCTGTCCCTGCAGCCCAGGGGTGGAGGGAGAAAGGTGAGGGGGATGCGATCCAGAGCCCCATGGGGGATGCTGAGTCCCACTGATGACACAGAACCCTCTGGGAGACCCAGCACCCCCTGGATAAGACAGGATTGCCCAGCTGGGACCGGTGGCTCTTCCCACGGGGAAACACTTTGGGGGTCCAGCCATGAGTTGGAGGGGGTCAGGGGGCTCGGGGTGGGCCAAGCTGGACCCCAAACCCCCCAGGACATCCGAGCGCTGGAGGAAGCCGTGACCGGGAGAGGAAGCAGGCGGGTTCCTGCGGTGACACGTGCGGCACCGGGGGCCCCACCGCCTGCTTTGACGTCATTTCGGGTACAGCGAGCCCTGGGCTGTCCCCGTTCCCCCTTTCTTCCCCCCCCCGCCCCCGGCACCCCCGGCCCGCAGCGCTCCGGCCAAATTTGGCAACGGGGGCAGCGGAGCCGCGGGCCGCCCCGCAGCGTGCGGAGAGGCCTTTTATGGCAATAGCTGCTGGAGCGGAGCGGGGACACGCACCCGCGTCACGCTCACACACGGCTCTGCACGCTCACGCACACCCCTCGGCACACTCACACGCGCTTCTCTGCACGTGGGAATGTTCACACACGCTTCTTTGCACGCTGACAGGTGCCTCTGCACGCTCACACACGGCTCTTTTTGCACGCGTGCACACTCAAACACAGCTCTTTGCACACTCACATGTGCCTCTGCACACTCACATACCTCTTTGCACACTCACATTTGCACATGTGCACACTCGAAACCCTATGCACACTTCTTTGCACACTCACACGTGCCTCTGCACACTCACGTGCCTCTTTTTTGCACATGTGCACACACACCACTTTGCACACTCACATGTGTCTTTCCACATTTGCACACTCATGTACGCCTCTGCACACCCATGCATGTTTTCTTGCACACCCATGCACGCTTCCTTGCACACTCATGCCCTTCCATCCCCCAACTTTTGCTCGGGGGGCGGGAGGGAACTGGGGAAGCACTGGGGGCAGTGGGGGCTGCAGGGTGGAGGGTTTTGGGATGCGAGTTGTGTGGGGCACAGGGCTGGCACAGCCTGGCATAGCATAGCAAGGTATTGCATGGCACAGTATGGCACGGCGTGGCATAGCATGGCACAGCCTGGCACCACATGGTCTAGCTCAGCATGGCATTGCATGGCACAACAGAGTGTTCTGATGTAGCACGGCGTGGCCTGGCACGGCATGGCCTGGCACAGCACGGTCTGGCAGAGCCCAGCACAGCTCGGCCGAGCCCAGCACGGCTCAGCACAGCCCAGTCGGGCTCAGCACCCCGTGCCAGGTCCCAGGTGCCTGCGGGACGTGTGTGTGGCGTGGCGGGGAGCAAGCTGAGACACGGGGCGCCGCGTCGCCCTACGCCACCGCACTGACATCACCGCGCCCGGGGCCGCCAGATGCACCGATAAACTGGGGGGGCACTGGTGGTGGGGCGAGGCTGGCAGAACCGCACTCGCTGCCCAACCTGGGCACCGCACACACACCCTGCACCCCGTCCTGCCCCCCCCTTGCTGCCCCTCGCCCAGCTGCACCCCGAAACCGCAGCTCTGCTGCAAGGCCAGGCCCCTGCTGTGAGGCTGCTGGCATCCCAGTGCTCCCAGTATGGAGCAATCCAGCCTCACGCCTTTGGGGTGGTGCCTGCTGCGGGGCGGGGACGGGAGCAGGGGTGCACACCCAGCCTCTTGCACACCAGAACCCTTGCACGCCCAGTTCATTGCTCACCCACCCCTTTGCACACTCGATCCATCGCACACCTGATGCCTTGTACAACCAACCCCTTGCACGCCAAGTCTCTTGCACACCCAACTCCTTGCACATCCGACCCATGCACACCCAGTCCTTGCACACCCAACTCCTTGCACACCAAACCCTTTGAACATCCAGATCCTTGCACATCCAACACTTTACACACCCAGCTCCTTGCACATGCAGACCTCTTGCACACCCAGCTCCTCGCACACCCAGCTCCTCGCACACCCTATTCCTTGCACACCAAACCCTTTGCACACCCAATTCCTTGCACACCCAGCTCCGCACCCCCACGGCACTGGGACCCTGGTGCTGCTGTGGGGCTGGGCTGCGGGCAGGCGGCCGCGGTGTGGGGCGTGGAGGCGGCAGTGGGGGCCGGGGCGGGAACTGCGGGCTCAGGGCCGGATCCTGGAATTAAAAACATTCCAGGAACTGACTTTGAACCAGATAAAATAACAAACGCCGCAAAGAATGTCTCTCACCCCACCCTGCCAGCCGGCCGGCCGCAGCCCTCTCAGCCCCACAGCGCTCCCCAAAAACGCCCTGCGCCCCACACGTGTCCCTGGGTCCTTGCACACGTGTGTGCATGCACAACATGCAGCCAGTGCATGCGTGTGTTTGTGTGTGTGTGTGCACATGCGTACCCAGGCTGTGAGGCTGGCACTTGGGGGGCTTGGGGGTCCCCGAGGGTCTGGGTTGAGCACCCTGAGTGCATCAAGGGGCTGCAGCCCGCCTGGATCCATCTGTGAGGGTGCAAATGTGCAGCTGGGCACAAGCGGTGCACGTACATGCGTGTGAACACGGCTGTGCACGTGTGTGCACCTCAGCCCACCCCCCCCCCCACCCCGCAGCCTCCCAGCTCCCCCCCAGCCCAGCCAGGATGAAGAGGGTCCCCCCCCACCCCGATCGCGATGCGGCCAAGAGGGCCTCCCTGCCCACCCCGCCCCCGGCTTGGCCAGCGGCCGCAGCCCCGCGTGCCTGAGCGCTGATATCACGGGGGCTCGCAGCCCAGCGACTCCCCGGGGACCTCCACCGGCCTCCTCCTCCTCACCGAGATGGCCTGGGGTGGGGGTGGGTGGGGGGTGTCCGAGGAGGAATGGAGCAGCCACAGGACCCCATCACATCCCTGCATCCCCAATGGGAATCGGCACTGGTCAAACTGGGATTCCCAGTCTGGCTGCATGCCCTTCCCAGCAGCAAAGACCCCAAATCTCCCCCTCACACCCCATGGACCACTCCCTCCCCAAAAAGAGCATCTCCCAGCTGGAGGTGTTGGAGTGGACACAGTCTGAATACCCCAAAATAAACCTTAGAGCAGCTCCCCAGTCCTAAAGGGGCTCCAGGAAAGATGGGGAGGGGCTTTTTCCAAGGGCAAGGAGTGATAGGAAGAGGAGGAATGGCTTTAAATTGGAAGATTTAAACTAGACATTAGGAAGAAATGTTTTGCTGTGAGGGTGGGGAGGCCCTGGCCCAGGTTGCCCAGAGCAGTGGTGGCTGCCCCATCCCTGGAGGTGTTCAAGGCCAGGTTGGATGGGGCTTTGAGACCCCCAGATCCAGTGGGAGGTGTCCCTGCCCATGGAACTGGGTGTGCTTTGCGGTCCCTTCCAACCCAAACCATTCCCTGATTCTATAATTCCAAACTGATTTCCACAGGGATGATGTTTAAACCCTCCCAGTGACACCACTGTGGGTGACTCCCCGTGTCACCCAGCCCCACACCCTGTGCCTTGGTTTCCTGGCTGGGCACAGGGCAGGCGTTTGGGCTGTGGGGGTCAGTGCGCTGTGACCCAGGGCAGTGTGGCAGGGCCACTGGGGCCACCAGGGCCAGCAGGGCCGGAGGGCAGCGTGGTGTGTCACCATGTTTACGAGGACCTCGAGGAGCCCTCGTGACGTCCACGCTGGCCCTGCCAAGCCAAGGCCCTGCCAGGTGGCACAAAGCCACCGTCACCACGTTCCGCCCCCTCCCCCCCCCCCCCAGCCCCGGCCTCCGCAGAGAGATTTTCGGGGCTGGCATGGGGCCACTTGGCTCCTGGGCCTTGGTGGCACTGGGAGGGGGGGGTGGCAGGACACGAAGCAGGGTGTCCCCCCACACACACACACTGCCAGCCACGAGCAGATGGGGCGTGCGCGGGGCTATAAATAGCAGCAGGACCCACAGGTAGCGATGCGTCAGCACCCGGGTGACGCAGCCCCGCGAGCAGGCGATGCTCGGCCCTGCGCCCACGCAGCCGGCGCCCCGGGGGCTGCGCTGGCCCCCAATGACCCCCCCCACATCTGTGCAACCCACAAGCTGGGGACACGCAGTGGGTTGGGGACCCCTCGGGGATGCTCGTGGCTGGGTGAAGGGTGGTGGTGGTGGGTGTTTTCTGGGTGCGTGCATGCACACCCCCCCATGTGCGTGTGTGCATGCGTGTGCATGTGCGTGTGCATGTGCATGTCATGTTTGGATGCACATGCACCTGCTCCCCGAGGGTGCGTGCTGCACCTCTGCATGGCCAGGGCTGGGTGTGTCACTGCGTGTGCCCCCATGTGCATGGCTGCAGCTGTGCTGCCTCTGTCTCAGCGTGCAGTGCTGCGTGTGCACACCCCCACACGTGTGGCCATGGATGTGCTGCACATGTGCAAGTCCCTGCATGCATTTCTATGCATGTGTGCCCGTGTCCTTCCGTGTGTGTGTGTCTGTGTCCTCCCATGTGCTGAGATGTGGCCATGCTGCATGTGTGTGGGTCCCTGCATGCCTTGCTACATGCGTGTCCACATCCTCCCATGTGCGTGTCCCCTCCCGTGTGCAGGGCCATGTCCATGCTGTGCGTGTGTGAGTCTCTGCATGCCTTGTTGCATGCGTGTCCGTGTTCTCCCATGCATGCTTGTGTCAAGCCATGACCATGCTGCGTGTATGCAAATTCCTGCATGCCTTATTGCGTGTCCATGTCCTCCCATGCCTGTCCGTGTCCTCCCATGTGCCAAATCGTGGCCACAGTGCGCAGACCCGCACACGTGTGTTGTGTTGTATTACGTGTCCCCCTGCGTGTTCTGCTGCATGCATGGCCGTGGCGTGTCTCTGCGTGTGGCTGCGGGGGCCAGGGCTGACTCAGCCCCCAGGCAGCCCAGGAATGCCCCTTCCCCAGCCCGCCTGGCGCAATGCGGTTTCCTCGCTGGGCTGGGAACGGGCTGTCCTGGGGACAGGGACAACCAGCGCTGACCCAGACCCTGCTGGGAAGATAAGGAGGTGCCACCCTCCCTCCCTCCTGCCTTCTGGGAACCGCTTATCGGGGTAAGGGTGGGGGCAAAAGCTCATCAAGGGAGCCCCCTCCCTCCTTGACCAGTGCATCCTACAGCCTGCCTGGGGGGGGACATCCTGGGGATGGGGTCCACCCTGGGACCCCCAGGAGCAGTCCCTTCCCATGGAATGGGCTGGGCTGGTGAGGAGGGAGCCAGGGGTTCGTGGGGGTTGGGGCAGCTCCAGTATACCGCCCCCCAGGCCAGCCATACTGGGGGTGCATGAGGGGGTGAGCTCCAGCTTTGGACCCCCCCGGGCTGCCACTACTAGAGGGGGGGCAGGAGTTCAGGAGGGGCAGCTCCAGCTTTGGAACCCCCCAAGCTGCCACTTTTGGGGGTGCCCAGGCCAGAGGTGCTTGGATGGGAGCTCCAGCTTTGCCCCCACCCCGCGGCTGCCAGGACTGGGGTGCCCTGGCTGGGGGTGCACGGGGAGGGAGAGCCAGCTCGGGTGCTGCCCCTTCTCCTACGCCCTCCAAATCCAGGCCGGGTGTTCCCGCCAGCCCAACCCTGCCCTGCTGCGAGGGAAAACCCGCATTGGATTGCAGGGCAGAGGAGCTGGATCAGAGACTCCTGGAATGGTTTGAGTTGGAAGGAACCTCAAAGCTCATCCAGTTCCAACCCCCTGCCATGGGCAGGGAAATCTCCCACTGGATAAGGGAACTCCAAGCCCCATCCAACCTAACCCTGAACACCTCAAGGGATGGGGCAGCCATGATATCTCGGGGCAATCTGGGCCAGGGCCTCCCCACCCTCATCCTAAAGAACTTCTTCCTCATGTCTGATCGAAATTTTTCCCCTTTCCAATTTAAAGCCATTTCCTGTCATCCTCTCCCTGCATTCCCTGATCAAGAGCCCTTCCCCAGCTTTCCTGGAGCCCCTTTCAGTACTGGGAGGCTGCTCTAAGCTCTCCCTACAGCCTTCTCTTCTCCAGGCTGAACAACCCCAACTCTCTCAGCCTGTCCTCGTACAGGAGGTCCTCCAGCCCTTGGATCATCTCCGTGGCCTCCTCTGGCCTTGCTCCAACAGCTCCAGGTCCTTCCTGTGCTGAGGACTCCAGAGCTGGACACAGGGCTCCAGGTGGGGTCTCACCAGAGCAGAGCAGAGGGGCAGAATCCCCTCCCTCACCCTCTGGTCCCACTGTTTTGGATGCAGCCCAAGACATAGTTGTTTTTTGGGCTGTTGCCGGCTCATGTTGAGCTTCTCACCCTCCAGCACCCCAAGTCTTCCTCCTCAGGGCTCCTCCCTATCCATTCTCCACCCAGCCTGTAATTGTGCTTGGGATTGCCCTGACCCAGGTGCAGGACGTCATTCATTAGGTTGAACCCCACAATGTTCACACAGCCCCACCTCCCCAGCCTGTCCAAGTCTCTCTGGATGCCACCCCGTCCCCGCTCTCCCCGCTCTGGGAATACGCGGCGGCCGTACTCCACGCTGGGCTCCATTCCGGGCTGGGCTCCGTTCCGGTCTCTAAACTCCGCTCCGGTTTTTCCGCGCCGCCCCCGCCCCGCGCTCCCATTCATCCCAGGCTCGCGCGCGCCCGGCCCATTCATTCACAGCGGCGCGAGGGAGGCCGTTACCATGGCAACGGCCCGGGCTCCCACGGTTCCCCCCCCCCCCCGCCCCCCGCACACACATTCAGGTGCGGCTGCAGCGCCGAGCGAAGAGAGGGGGGAGGAATGGGCCGAGAGGACCCCCTGGTGCTTAGCTGTGTCCAGGGAGGCTCCCTGTGCCCTCCCAGTACCCACCAGTTCCTGCCAGTGCTCCCTAATCTGCCTCCCAACTAATCCAGTGCCCTCCTCTTCCCCTCCCAATTGACCCCCCTCGCCCTAATGTCCTCCAGTTCTTCCCTAATTCCCTTCCAGTTCCCCCCACTGCCTCCCTATCCCCCCTCCCAGCGCCTCCCAGTTCCCACCAGTGCCCCCCTATTCCCCTCTCATTGACCCCCCCTTGCACCAGTAGCCCCTAATTTTCCCCTTAGCGCCTTCCCAGTACCTCCCAGTGCCCCCTTATTCCCCTTCCAGTCTCTCTCGTCTACCCCAATTGCTCCCAATCAACTCCCCGCCCCACCTGTAACCCCCAGTTCTCCCCCGGTACTCTCCCAGGATCCCCCAGTGCCTCTGAATCCTACTCCCAATTACCCCCATTTCCCCCAGTGCCACCCACTGGGGCTGGGGACCTCCCCTTGTGCTTGCTGCAGGGTGGGAAGGAGGGGTCTTGAGGGCAGGAGGCTGTGCAGGGGGGGTCACCTGGTTTGCAGGGCTGCAGGGGCTGAGATGCGAGGGTGGTGGGTTGGTGCCACCAGCCTGCACGGGGCTGCGTGTGGGTGCTTGCACGGCTGCACACGCGTGGGTTCATGCACAGGTGGGTCCTCCTGCAGTCTGGGTTTGTGCACGTTGAGGTCATGGGACAGATAAGAACACGTGTGTGCATGCATGTGCTGGTGCTTCTTTGTGCTCCAGCGCAGGGGGTGACACGCGTGTGCCCGCCACATGTGGTCGCGTGTTGGTGTCAGCGTGTGCGTGCACGGGCCGGGTGGGCAGGGGGGGGGATGCCAGGCTGTGCACACACACATGTCAGGGATTCCTGCTGCTTCCCCTCCCTGGCCACGTTGAGCCTGTGGGACACGAACCTGGGCCACTGCTGGCCACTGGGCCACTGCTGGTCATGGGGACAATGTCTTTGGGCCACTGCTGGCCGCGGGGACCACAAGGGAGCAGGGTTGGGAGTGCATTCCTCATCCCTGGGCCACTGCTGGCCATGGGGAGCAGGGCTAGTGGCTACCTCATCCCTGGGTCATTGCTGGCCACGGGGACCACGGCTAGTGGCATGGGACACTGAGGGGCATGAGGATCACGGGAAGCAGAGATTGGCATGTGCCCATCCCTGGGCCGCTGCTGGCCATGGAGACTATGTCCTTGGGCCACTGCTGGCCATGGGGACAACTGGGAGTAGGGCTAGTGGCACGTGCCATCCCTGGGCCGCTGCTGGGCAAAGGGACCACAGCATTCCTGTGCTGCTGCCCCAGTACAGCACCAGCACTGAATGTGGCTGGGCTGGGGCTGCTCCACCTAGCTATGGCTTTCATAGAATCATAGAATCTTCCAGTTGGAAAAGACCTTTGAGATCATCCAGTCCAACCGTACCCACCCTCTGCTAAAACATGTCCTTCAAAAACTCATCTCCCCGTTTTTTAAACACCTCCAGGGATGGTGACTCCACCTCTCCCTGGGCAGCTGTTCCAGTGCCTGAGGACCCTTTCAGTGAAGAAATTCTTCCTGATATCCAGTCTGAACCTCCCCTGGCACAACTTACGGCCGTTCCACCTCATCCCATCTCCTGTCACTTGGGAGAAGAGATCAACACTCGCTCTGCCACAGCCTCCTTTCAGGCAGTTGGAGACAGGGATGAGGTTTCCCCTCAGCCTCATCTTCTCCAGGCTAAACAGCCCCAGGTCCCTCAGCTGCTCCTCACAGGACTTGTTCTCCAGCTCTGTTCCCTTCTCTGGACGCTCTCCAGCCCCTCAATGTCCTTCTTGTACTGAGGGGCCCAGAACTGACCCCAGTGCTCGAGGTGTGGCCTCACCAGTGCCCAGTGCAGGGGCACAATCCCTGCCCTGCTCCTGCTGCCCACACTGTGTCTGACACAGCCCAAGATGCCATTGACTTTCTTGGCCACCTGGGCCACCGCTGGCTCAAGTTCAGCTCATATTTGCCACAGGTCTGGGTGTGGCAGCAGCTCCTCCTGCCCCTGGCCTCGAGCCACCGCTGGCACCTGGCTACGCGGCTGCTCCCGCTCCCAGCCCTGTGCCCTGGGTGCCCCAGCGTCCCACAGGACCTTGGCACAGGGACGAGTGCTGGTGGCCACCAAAGGGAGCAGTCAGTGATGCCATGTGGTGCCTGGGGTGTCGTGCTGGCAGTGCCACGCTGTGCCCAGGGCGGTGTGTGGTGACACAGGCAGCATCCCTGAGTCACGGCGAGGCGGGGCCGCTGCCCACTCCCCAACTCGCCCTGGGCACAGCCCTGCTTTCGCAACCACTGGGGCCGTCACCCCGGCCCTTCCCTCCAGTGCCTGGCTCTGCTAAGCTCACCGTGGCCCCGTGCCCCAGGGGTTGTCCCGTGCCCCAGGGGTTGTCCCGTGCCCCACTGGTTGCCCCATGGGTTGTCCTGTGCCCCATAGGTTGTCCCACGCAACTCAAGCCTCCTGCCCCTGTCCCAGCACAGCTGCAGGATTCCAGGGAGACCTTAGAGCAGCTTCCCAGTACCTGAAAGGGGCTCCAGGAAAGCTGGGAATGGACTTTTTACAAGGGCAAATACTGATAGGATGAGGTGGAACAGCTTTAAATTGGGAGGGGGAAGATTTAGATTGGACATTAGGAAGGAATTCTTCACAATGAGGGTGGGGAGGCCCTGGCCCAGGTTGCCCAGAGCAGTGGTGGCTGCCCCATCCTTGGAGGTGTTCAAGGCCAGGTTGGATGGGGCTTGGAGCCCCCTGATCCAGTGGGGTGGAACTGGATGGGCTTTGAGGTCCAACCCAAACCATTCCATGGTTCTATAATTCTATGAAACCCCATAACCCCTCACGAGTTCCTGCACCGCAGCGCTCGCCCTCCTGAGCAGACCACACGTGACCCTGTGGGGCCACTGTCCCCTCCGTGGGGCTGGGGTCTGGCAGGTGGCAATGGAGGGGTCATGGTGAGTGGCCACCAAGGCCGGAGCCGGCAGCGAGTGCCCGCAGAGCCGTGTGAGTCAGTGGCAGCAGGTGGGGAGACGCGGGGACGCGCAGCGATCCGGGAATGACTCATCTGTTCAACAAACAAACAGGCAAGGCCCTGTGAAGCTGAGCTTCCTCCGTGCCCTCTGCTTCCTCTGTGCCCTGGCAGTGCCAGGGAGCTGCTGGTGCACCCTGGCTACCGCGTATCCCAGAGTGGCAACCAGTTTGGGAGCACCTGCGTAGCTGCAGCTGCACATTTAGCCGTGCGTGGGGCACCATGGTCCCCAGCCGCTCCCAGCGCCACCAGTAAGGTGCACTGGGGGCTGTGGGTGAGGGGCTGCAGCCTGAGAAGGGCCTGGAGCTTCGCCTGGTTCAGAGAGAGACGTGTGGCATCGCTGCTCCAGGGATTTGAGGCTCGGCTGGTGCCATGTGGGGAAGAATTGAGGGGATGAAGGAGAAGAACCAGGTGATGATGCGCTGGCTCTGCCCAGCCTGGAGGGCCCAGAGGGAGCACTCAGTGCAGAGATGAGACCTGGCAGCATCTCAGGGCAGGGCAGGGCCTGGACCAGCCAGAGCCAGGTGGTCAGGAGGACAGCCTGGACACCTCCAGGCTTGCTCCCAGCCCAGCAAGGCAACCAGCCGAGGTGCAGGGGTGCCCGGGCAGGCCGGCCGCAGTGTGGGTTGAAAACAGTTGGGTTTTCCAACTCACCAGCCAAGGGAGAGGCCACCCAACCCCAGCCCAGGTGAGCTTGGACCTGGGAAATCCCCAGCAGCAGGAGCCAAATCCCTGCCCAGCACTGGCCACTGTGGCTCCTGCAGAACCACCTTCATCCTGGGCCTAAAAGGACTCAGGAGGGTCACAGCTCCCTGCACCCAGGACCCCATCACCATCCTGATAGACACATCCCACCAGGGACTGGTCACTCTCCCAGCTGGAGCTGGGACACTCAGCTGCCAGCCCAGGAAAGATCTCGCTGTGCCTGGAATCTTGCTGACTTCTGAAAAATGGAAATGAAACCTCACCCGAGGTGCCAGGGCCGTGCCAGACACAAGCTGCAGCCGTGCGGTCACGCTCTAACACCTGATTAATCGTGGCCTGGATCAGCTCCTCCATGAGCTTGCTGGGATCGATGCTGGGCTGGAGGCTCTGTAAGGAGCTGACTCAGCCTCTTCACCCTTCACAACCCCTTGGCTGAGCACGGCTTTTCTCCCCTGTCCTGGAAGTCCCCGGTGATGTGGCTGCAGCCCATGTGTGGTGCTCCGTGCTGGTGGCCTCACAGAATGGTCAATGGACCATTGAGTCCAACTCCTGTCCCTGCACAGGACACCCCAACATTCTCACTGTGTATCTGAGGGCCTTGGCCAAAGGCTTCTGGAATATTGTCAGGCTGTGACTGCTTTCCTGGGGAGCTGTTCCAGTACTCCACCACCCTCTGGGTGAAGAACTGTCCCCTAATGTCCAGCCTAACCCTTCCGGGGCACATCTTCCTGCCATTCCCTCAGGTCCAGAGAGAAGAGCTCAGCACCTTTTCCTCCTCCCCTTGTGAGGAAGCAGCAAAGGGCTATGAGGTTCCCCCTCAGTCTCCTCCAGGCTGAACAGACCAAGTGACTTCAGCCTCTCCTCATATGTCTTCCCCTCCAGACCCTTCACCAGCTTTGTGGCCTCCTCTGGATGCTCTCCAGTTGCTCTCCCCCAGTTCCTTGGCCACCAATGCTCCAGGGCCAACCAGCTCCTGGAGCCACTGCGCTTGTTCCCCCTCAACCCTGCACGTGGTAGGGATGGTGGTGTTGGGCTGACAGATGGACTGGATGATCTTCAAGGTCCCTTCCAACCCAAACCATACCACGATTCCATGATGCTGCACCCAGACCCCTGCTCCATCACCCCAACCCTCGCTGGGGCTGCACCATCACCACCAGTAAATGCCAACTATGACACAGTGACCTGCACACACGCGCCGGCACGGCCCAAAATGTCAGGAATGCTTTGTGGTGGGGCTGGAAAAAGGGTCATTCACTCCCTGGATTGGGTTTTTTCCTCCTTTTTTTGCTCTTTTCTTGGCTGGGTGGTGTGGGTTTGGCTGGGGGCCCGCGTGGTGTGTGTGAGCAGGCGTGTGACGAGCCGGGTGTGACGAGGGCTGTGAAAGTTGCTGAGCTGGTGTGAACCCAAGATCCCCATCTCCTCCTCTTCAAGCCCTTCCTGGAAGAGGCTGTGGGGAGCTTCCCCCCCCCCCCCCCCCCGGCTGCAGGATGTGGGCACCGTGCCCATCCCCACAGTGTCTGGGCACCTGGGACTGCAGGGGACGGAGCAATTCCCACCCGTGTGAGGGGTCCAAACTGATGGTGAGCACCCATCTGCTGTGCCAGAGCAGCTCTGGAAGAGGTACCAGTCTCTCGTGGCAGCTTGGGCCGTGCCGATGTGATCCTGGCACATCTGGCACATCCCCTTGAGGGTCCCCAACCTGGTTCTGCCCCATTGAGGGATGGGGAGCAGGGTTTGGCACCAAGGCACAAGGGCACCAGGTGTTGCCATTAAAGCCATCTCACCTCGGTAATTCCTTGCTTAATTTATTGCCAATTAACTCCAGCTTCTCAGTATTGATTTGGGTGTTGAGGATGATGACAACACCAACAATTCAACAACCACTTCAGTAAACACCTTCACCCACCCAACCCCAGGTGTGGCTTGAGTCTCCCAGGACCCCCTCAACCTGGCCACCTGCTTCTTCTTGCTGGGGGCTGTGCTCGCCCACCCCAGCCCCTTTGGTGGGTGATAGGGGCAGGAAATGGGTGATGGGGGCAAGGAGGTGGGTGATGGGGATGGGAGGTGGGTAATGGGGATGGGGGGTGGGTGATGGATGTGGGGACCCCCCTGACTGCCCCCAGCTTTGCTCCACGGGCTCACAGGTGGGTTCCCCACTCCAGCATGGACCATGTTAACTGGTTGCTCCACATGGACCGAGCCGTGAGCTCCTCAAGGCGTTAACTGCGTGCTCGTGCCTGGATTACCGAGCACGGAAGAGAAGAGCTCCTCGCTGGTCCCACCCTGGGGCTGGAGGGGACACGGCCAGGTCCCCACGGCTGTGCTGAGCACGGCGTGGCCGTGGCACCGGGTGCACACGCGTGTGGTGCCGGGCGGGCAGGATGGGTGCTGCGCGTGTAGCGTGGGTGCCCTCTGCTGCCACCGCCGTGCTCAGCACCCTCTGCACCGCGGGCACCCACGGGTGCAACGCACACAGGGACAGGGATGTCGCCCAGGATGGGGACTGGGATGCAGGGTGGGACGGGGACTGGGGTGCAAAGGAGGATAGGGACAGGGATGCTGCCCAGGGTGGGGACAGGGACACAGGGTGGATGGAAAAAGGGATGCAGGGTGGGATAGGGACAGGGATGGTGCCCGGGATGGGGACAGGGATGCAGGGCAGCATGGGGAAAGAGATGCCACCCACGTTGGGGACATCCTCAAGGAGACGTGGCCAGAGATGCTGCAGGAGCATCGCTCTGCTCCCCGTGTGTGGGTGCTGCGTGGCAGGGAGCTGTGCCCAAGGGGACACGGGTGGGTGGTGGCAGAGCTGCAAGCTGGCACCGGCGAGCTGGGACACGCTGTGCCCTGTTCCCAGGAGCAAAGGCTCCCGCTGAGGTGTCAGGAGCTACCAAAGTGCAGGGAAGGAGCTGCAGGGGCTGTGGGGCAGGGAAGGGCACAGATGTGGGGCAGCATGGGGTGCAAGCATTGGGCAATGGGGCAGGGTGCAAGTCTGGGTGCCATGGGGCAGGGCAGGGCACAGCCAGCAGCCCCTCGCTCCAAGAATCGCTCCCCAAAAAGCTCCCAGCTCTAAGAATCACTCCCCAAAATGTTCCCTGCTCTGGGAATAGCTCCCAAAAAACCTCGCTGCTCCAGAAATCACTCCCCAAAAACCCCTTTGTTCCAAGGACCGCTCCGCAAAAAGCCCTTTGCTCCAAGAATTGCTCCCCCAAAGAAGCCCTTTGCTTCAGGAACCGCTCCCCAAAAAGCCCTTTGCTCCAGGAATCGCTCCCCCAAAAGCCCTTTGCTCCTGGAATTGCTCCCCAAAAATGCCTCTCACTCCAAGAATCGCTCCCCCAGCCCTGGGCAGCCCGTGCTGGGTTGGCACCGCCCTGCACGATGCTAAAATCCATCCTTCCGCTGCAACCTCCCCCCACACCCCCGGGGCTCCCCCGGGCAGGGGTGGTGGTGCTGGAGGCAGAGGTGTTGCCTCTACCTGCCTTCACACCCATCGGCTCACGGGGAGGGGGGAGCGGAGGAACCTTCCCAACCCGTTTTGCTGCCTTAAGGGGGAAAGAAAATAAAAGGCGAAGGAGTCGCATGACTTGGAGCTTGACGTGAGGCAGAGCAGGGGAGAAAGTGACCCAGACAGCCAAGAATCTGCCCCGCTGTCGTTTCTCATTCCTCCTCTGCAGAGCAAAGGGCTCGGGGAGAGCTTGGGTTACAGCCTGGCTGCGTTGTTGGTGGAGCAGGGAGGCACCGGAGGGGGACGAGCAGGATGAGCTCATGCGAGGGCTCAGGAAGCTTCTGGGCTGGCAGAAATGTTGATGCTGCAGTTTAAGGATTTTTGCAATCGTGGCTGTTGCTGCAGAATCCTTGTCTGGCTCCTTGTGTCAAAAAAAGGAGGGGCTGTGGATCCCAAGGTGATTGAGAATCGGGGAATGGTTTAGGTTGGAAGGGACTTCAAAGCACATTCAGTTCCATCACGGGCAGGAAGACCTCCCACTGGATCAGGGGGCTCAGGTTGGAAAATGAGGTGTGAATTCCACCAGGCCAGAGCTCCAGAGATCAGATTCCAATGGACCTGGTTGCTCCAAGCCCCATCCAACTTGGCCTTGAACACCTCCAGGGATGGGGCAGCCACCACTGCTGTGGGCAACCTGGGCCAGGGCCCCCCCACTCACAGCAAAACATTTCTCCCTAAGATCTCATTCAATCTCTCCTCTTTCAGCTCAAAACCGTTCCTCCCTCCTCCCCCCACCCCCATCCCCTCCTATCCCTGCACTCCCTGATCAAGAGCCCCTCCCCAGCTTTCCTGGAGCCCCTTTCAGTACTGGGAGGCTGCTCTGAGGTCTCTCCAGGGTGGGGGTGGTGGCTCCTGGCAGACTCCCTCGGCCTCGCAGGCAGGGAAAAGGCAGCACACAGTGACTTGCTGAGAGCAAAGAGGGAAAGAGGGGGGACAGTGGGGGTCCAGGGAGCTGCAGGGCCACCACGCCTGGGCATGGGATGAGTATGAGACCACCGGCCCCCCTGCAAATCTTGGCGGGTCTCTTCTCCGAATTAACAAGTGATGGGATGAGAGGAAATGGCCTCAAGTTGCCTCAGGGGAGGTTTAGATTGGATATTGGGAAAATTCCTTCCCTGACAGAGTGGAGAAGCACTGGCAGAGGCTGTCCAGGGCAGTTGGGGGAGTCTCCATCCCTGGAGGGGTTCAAAAACCATGTAAATGTGGCACCTGGGGACATGGTTTAGCAGAGATGGTTATGTTAGGTTGATGGTTGGACTGGATGAGCTCAGAGGTCTCTTCCAACCTTAATGATTCCATGATTCCCAGCAGTTTTTCTGCCCTGCAGACCACGGAGAAAAATCTTCTTGCATCCCAGCCCTCTGCCCTGCGAGGTTACACAGTGTTAGCATGGTGGAAGTTTGTTTGTTGTGTCCTTGGGTAGCATCTCCTGACCTTAAGAACTCCTGTGCTGCAAAGACTCTTAGATGATGATTAATGAGGGTTTATATAACGGAGATGAGTCCTTAATGCAGCCTGTTGGCAGGAGTGAGGGTGGGAGAAACACACATTTCTGGCTGCTGCTGCCCTTCCCACACCAAAAGCTGTGTTTGGGACCTTGGCAGATGCAGATCTGGGGGGACTGGGGGCAGAACCCACCTACAGAGCCCAGCAGGGCCCCTCTAGAAGGTTTTTCCAGGGTTTTCCAGGCAGCCTGGGATCCCACGGGTGGGAGCAGTCGGTGCTGCTGCATCAAACCAAGTCGCCCACGGCACAGCCGGGAGGTGAAAGGTTTTCTGCCAGTGAAGCGTCGCGGCTGCTGCGTTGGTGCCTGCGAGCTGGTCACGCCAGAAAAGGGCACAATTGCCACCACAAATGCCAGCCCATGGCCCACTGGGGATGCTGAGGGGGCCTTGGAGCAGCCTGTGGAGGGGAGCGGGGCACGGCAGAAAGCCTGGTGTTTTCCAGATGTTCCTGGGGGCCCCAAAGGGGATCTGAAAGCTGCAGAAGGAAACGATTCGATGATCCTTGTGGGTCCCTTCCAGCTCAGGTCATTCTATGATTCTGTGGCAAGAGCTGGAGTGCTGCAGCCTCCCCAAAGCCCAAGGATGCAATTAGAGGAGGCTGAGCTGTGCTCTTTGTGGGTCCATGAGGTGATGGCAGCTCCGATGCTGTTCCTGCTGCACCATGGAGCTGTTGATGGCTCAATGTGTCCTTCCAGCAAGGGTGGCAAAGCCAACTGCTCCAACCAACGTGCGAATCCCTGGTGTTGGGACCCCAAAGCTGGTTTTCTTTGCAAGCAGTGAAACATCCCAGACCTCTCCAGTGGGACAAAGGCAGGGCTAGGGGCAAGTGGGCACCATCCAGGCTGTTATTGCAGTGGTTGTTATTGAAGAGAGTGGAATATTTTGACTTAAGTAGAGCTGGTTTTCAGTAGAATTGGTTTTCTAACTCACTTCAGTTTAAGTACTAAGTGGCAGCATTCTTGAAAGTTAGACAGACACAGACTGTTCCGCTGATAGTTTGGGTTTTTTTTAAATAGTGCTGTTCCCAGACAATACTTCTTCACTTACCTAAAGAATTCAAGGCTGGACAGAGAGCTGGCTTCAAACTCCAATAAACAGAGACTTGGCTGTTGTGAAGTTCATAATAAAATTAAGAAAGTAGTAAAAATCTGTATGAGATTGCTGGGATAAGTTACACACACGTGTGTAAGTGGGATATATATTCTGTGACCAGTATTTGTCTCATTACACAGGATTGATGGAATCGTTCCCTCATGGATCAGGCACTGAGATAAAGGATGCTGCTTTCTAAAACTCCCAAACAAGTCTTAGAGAGTTTATTTGCCAGCATTTTTGGTATCACCACCATCCGGCTACGGACGGCTCCTCCACACGGGATTGGGGCCACTCTGCACCCCAAAAGAGGGATTCAAATTTTTCAGAGGGATGCAGCACCCACTGCTCCATTGTTTCTGAATTTTGGCTCTGTTTCTTGTGACCACAGAGGGTTGAGTTCTCCATAATCTGGCCGAGGAGCACAGCACCAGTCCTTGATCAAACTGCTCCTTAGAGCCAAGCTATTTACATCGTTGCCTTGGTTACCACATGCTATTTTCACCATCCTCCTATCCTCAGCCTGGGGGCACCGGCTTCCCCAGCCCTGAATTCCTTCCTATCCTTGGCCTGGGGGAACCAGCATTCCCAGCTCAAAATCCCTTTCTATCCTCTGTCTGGGGGAACCAGCATTCCCAGCTTCAAATCCCTTTCTATCCTCAGTCTGGGGGAACCAGCATTCCCAGCTTCAAATCCCTTTCTATCCTCAGTCTGGGGGAACCAGCATTCCCAGCTTCAAATCCCTTTCTATCCTCAGTCTGGGGGAACCAGCATTCCCAGCTTCAAATCCCTTTCTATCCTCAGTCTGGGGGAACCAGCATTCCCAGCTTCAAATCCCTTTCTATCCTCTGTCTGGGGGAACCAGCATTCCCAGCTTCAAATCCCTTTCTATCCTCAGTCTGGGGGAACCAGCATTCCCAGCTTCAAATCCCTTTCTATCCTCTGTCTGGGGGAACCAGCATTCCCAGCTCAAAATCCCTTTCTATCCTCTGTCTGGGGGAACCAGCATTCCCAGCTCAAAATCCCTTTCTATCCTCAGTCTGGGGGAACCAGCATTCCCAGCCCCAACCCCCTCCCTATTCTCAGCCTGAGGGAATGAGCCTTCCCAGCCCTGAATCCCTTTCTGTCCCCAACCTGGGAGTATCAGCATTCCCAGCCCCAAATCCCTTTCTAACCCCACCCTGGGGGCACTGGCATTCCCAGCCCTGCATCACCTCCCTGGAGGCACGAAGCATCGTGCTGGTGCTCTCTCCCAAGCCTGGGTTTTTGTGATCCAGGGCTGCTGCCTTTGGTTCCCACCATCCTTGCAAGGACAGATCTCCTGGCCCTGGTTCCCTGAGTGGGTCGGGTCTGGCTTCTGTATCCTCCTCCTTGGATACCTGGACAGCCCAGCACAGTAGGAACAGGCTCTGCCCTTCTGGAGACCTTTCTGAAGGCACTGGGCCCTTCATCCCCTTGGCCCTGGCAGCACTTCCAGATGTGTCCCTGAGGCTGCAGCATGGGATCTGCCTTCCCCATCCAGCTCCATCCTGCCAAGCTGCAGCTGAGCAGCAGCCAGGGCTGCACCTCCTGCAGGTGATGCCTTCTGCATCCCTGAGGTACTGCTAGCTCCTGAGACCTTGCAGTTCTGCTCCCTCCTGCATCCCTGCAGTGTTACTGCCTCCTGCATCCTTGAGGTGCTGCTCCCACATCCCTGCGGTTCTGCTCCCTCGTGCCTCCCTGAGGTGCTGTCTCCTGCATCCCTGCAGTTCTGCTCCCTCCTGCATCCTTGAGGTGCTGCTGCCTCCTGCATCCCTGTGGTTCTGCTCCCTCCTGCATCCCTGAGGTGCTGCTCCCACATTTCTGTGGTTCTGCTCTCTCCTGCATCCCTGCAGTGCTGCTGCCTCCTGCATCCCTGTGGTGCTGCTGCCTCCTGCATCCCTGCAGTTCTGCTCCTTCCTGCATCCCTCAGGTGTTGCCTCCTGCATCCCTGCAGTTCTGCTCCCTCCCGGATCCCTGCAGTTCTGCTCCCTCCTGCATCCCTGAGGTGCTTCTCCCTCTTGCATCCCTTCCTGCACCCCGGCCTCCTGCTGCTGCTCCCAAACCCAGGTGAGACCACTCCGTTCCCAGCTCCGCATCCACGCGGTGCCAGCGTGACTGGGATGGAGTGA
Source organism: Tapera naevia (assembly GCA_033556795.1). Lineage (NCBI taxonomy): Eukaryota > Metazoa > Chordata > Aves > Cuculiformes > Neomorphidae > Tapera > Tapera naevia. The sequence continues at coordinate 5,406 of JAUMJJ010000412.1, read as the reverse complement.
TGGAGAACCAAGGCCCTGGGGACGAGGTGGCCCCTGGTTGCAAGAGAATGGCTGGAGACGATGGGAAGATGCACAAGACGGAGATAAAGCCGGGAAATGAGCTCTTGCCAGGCTGGATTGGGAACAGAACTCACTCCAAACACCCCGCTTTGGGTATCCCCTCGCCGCTGCCACCCCCCGCTGCCTCATGGCACAAGGTGCCAACCCAGATGTCAGGCGGATTTTTCCAAGCCTGGCTGTGGATCTGATCCCTCTGCTCACTGCAGCTTTGTCCGACAGCCTGGTAAATCCTGGCCACGGGAACTCGCAGCGGAAAAGGCAGCGGCAACGCTTCTTGCCATGGCAACGGCATGATTGCGTCAGGGCTGCTTTTTCAAACTGGATAAGCAGCTCCCTCAGGGAAAGCAGTAAGAGAGAAAGGAATATTTTGTTTTGCCTGTGAGCTTTGGGGCTGCCAATTCCCGAGTGCAGAACTGGCTCAGTAGTTCCCTCCCTGCTTCTGGATTCAAGGCTGGAGATGGGACCGTGCACGGGCACACAGGGTGGGCTCGATGAGGGCAGAGGGGGTCAGGGGAGAGACCTTTCCCAAGAGGGAACTGACCCTGCCTTGCAAGAACAATCCTGTTCATGCAATCAACCCTCTGTGCAGGGATCCAACCTTCCCATGCAGGGAATGCACCCTCTGTGCAGGGAACTGACCTTCCTATGCAGGGAATGGACCCTCTGTGCAGGGAATGACCCTCCGTGCAGGGAATGGACTTCCCCATGCAGGGAATGACCTTCCTGTGCAGAGAAAGGATGCTCCCATGCAGGGAATGGTTACTCTTCCGCAGGGAATCAACCTTCCTGTGCAGGGAATGGACCCTCCATGCAGGGAATGGACTTTCTCATGCAGGGAACGGATCCTCTGTGCAGGGGATGACCCTCCTGTGCAGAGAATGGACCCTCTCATGCAGGGAATCGACATTCCCAGGGCAGGAATGGACTCTCCGTGCAGGGAATGGACCCTGCTGTGCAGGGAATGACTTTCCCATGCAGGGAATGGATCCTCTCATGCAGGGAATCAACCCTCCCGTGCAGGGAATGGCTCTCCACGCTTTCCCCACGTCAGGGAAGCCGCCGTGCTTCGTGGCGCAGGCTGACCTTGCAGGGAGATCAGGAAGGAGCAGGAGGTTTGGGGTGGGACGGGAGGGAGGCCCAGGGGGCCCCTCGGTTCAGTCCAGCCTCACATTCCATCTTTCCCTGCAATCCCAGCATAAACAAAGGGAGAGGCAGCTTCCGGCGGCGCGGTTCGTGCCGGCGGCTTCGCCTCTGGCGCCACATTGCAGGAAGGGTGGGCCGGGGCGCTTTGCTTCTGCTCAGGGGGAGCAAAGGGATGCCAGAGCAAATCATAGAATCATGGAATGGTTTGGGTTGGAAAGGACCCCAAAGCCCATCCAGTTCCATGGGCAGGGACACCTCCCACTGGATCAGGGGGCTCCAAGCCCCATCCAGCCTGGCCTTGAACACCTCCAGGGATGGGGCAGCCACCACTGCTCTGGGCAACCTGGGCCAGGGCCTCCCCACCCTCACAGGAAATAATTTCTTCCTAATGTCCAATCTAGATCTTTCCCCTTCCAATTTAAAGCCATTGTCCTATCACTACTTGCTCAAATGCAGGCTACGTGGCTGGTTTTGCTCCCTCTCTGGAGCTGCTGCCATGGAGCACAGCAGGTGACAAACACTGAGGTGCCCGTTCACCCCTTCCCTACCCCTCCCTTGCTCCTTCCCACCACGCTCTCCTCCCAACCCTCCAAGGAGCTCCTCTTCCCAGCCCTTGCCCAAGGCACAGGGCTGCTCTGGTGTTTGGAAACCTCATTGGAGCAGGGAAAATGCCTCAGCTCTGCCCTTGGCTCCCAGCTCAGCCTCCTGAGCTGCTGCCAGGGCTGCTGAGCAGGTTTGGACTCAGCAACCTGGGCCAGGACCTCCCCACCCTCACAGGAAAACATTGCTCCCTAAGATCCCATCTCAGTCTCCCCCCTTTCAGCTTAAAACCACTCCCTCTCATCCTCTCCCTGCACTCCCTGATCAAGAGCCCCTCCCCAGCTTTCCTGGAGCCCCTTTCAGTCCTGGGAGGCTGCTCTAAGGTCTCCCCAGAGCCTTCTCTTCTCCAGGCTGAACAACCCCAACTCTCTCAGCCTGTCCTCATACAGGAGGTGCTCCAGCCCTTGGATCATCCATGTGGCCTCCTCTGGTCGCACTCCAAATGATATTTGGGCACTGCAGGCCCAGGTGGTGACTGACAATGGGTTTTGGCCACAGAAAACAAACCATGGTGCTCATATCCAGGTGTCTTGTGGGCCAGAATGATGCTGAGCTAACTCCACATGCTCCTTCCAAGGGGCCAAGCGTTTGGGACCTCTGTTGGCACCAGCCACTGCTGCAGGAAGGTTTGCTCTAGTGACATAAATCATGGGGTTATGTTTCATTGCTTACTTAACTGCCATAATGACTCGTGGAAGCTTCTGGGTGAGCTCCCTGCCAGGCTACTCCCCAGTGCCAGGTTTCAGCCATCGCCTTGTGGTGCTGGTTTGAGATGTCCCCACGCCAAGGGCAGGCGCCGGGCAGGGGACACACTGCCTGTTCCTGGCTGGAGTGACACACACTGCATCCGATTCTCTGGGTCAGGCAGGAATTATGCAGATCTGGGGCACGGAAAAGCTCCCAGGAGCTGCAGAACTGGGTCAGGAGTGGAGGCAGAGTAAGGGCGGTCCCGATTCTGCCTGCTTCTTGCCGTGTTTCACAGAGTGAAAAGGGAAAGAATCACAGAATCACAGAACGTCCTGAGTTGGGAGGGACCCACAAGGATCACTCAGTCCTGTCCCTGCACAGCACAACCCCAACATTCTACCCGTGTGTGTCTGAGGGTGTTGTCCTGATGCTTCTGGAATATTGTTAGGCTTGGCGACTGCTTCCCTGAGGAGCTGTCCCAGTGCTCTTTACCCTCTGGTGAAGAACCTTTTCCTAATGACCAACCTAAAGGCACCAACGCTGGTGCAATTGAGAACGGGATCCGAGAAGATCTGCCATCACCATTCCACGCTGCAAGGAGCTACACTGCTCCGTTTGTCCTGCTGGGACCAAAGTGAAGCAGCACAGGATGGGGAACAGAGGTGTTTTCCTCCGCTGGCTTTGCATGAGGAGTTAAAAAAAGCACTGAAAACCAGTGTTTGTCCCTTAAAGTGTGCAGTGCTGGTGGTCTCAGATCAGGCTGGCAGCGCAGCGCTGCTCCTCCCCTCCACGTCCCAGGGCGGCCGTCGCTGGTGTCGCTCGGAAAATGGCTCCGTGCATCAAGGTCACTTCACCCGCCCTCGTCACGGACTAGAAACGCTCAGGTTAATGTGTCTCTAATTTAATAAACACGCCGGGGACGTCAGCTCAGGGCTGGGCTCTCGTCTTCCCTCTTGAAGGGCAAAACTTGATCTGCAGTCTCCGATGGCAGAGGAACCTCTCCACTCCTCGGGGCCACGACCGGAACCACGCAGCCCTGTGTGAAAACAGGGAGAATTAAAAAACAAGCCAGGCTTATTCAATAATTGGAACCCAGAGTTTAGAACTGAAATACCCTCCTCAAATCAGTAAATATTGTTTCTATTTAATTTTATATATATATATATACACACAATGGGCATTATGGTTATTCAGTGTTGTTAATTTGGAAAGTTACTAAGTTTTTTCATGGTAAGAAAAAAACACTGTGAGATTATTGATACCCTCATGGGTATTGGGTTTTTTAATGTGCTTCTGAGCACTCTGGCAGCACGAGGCTCCAGCTGCTGGGCCTGATGGTCCCTTATCCTTGGCAAAACCGCAACGCAAACCCGACAGACAGCGTGTGGTTGCAAGAGCTGCACTGAAGAGCAACCAAACACCTATGTATAATGTGCACAGCCACTGAGTTTCAGGTGATTCCTCTCTATTTTGTTATTACTATATGCACTCATGCACAAAATAACCTTTTTCCTGCAAAAGGTATAATAAAAAATCAGGGAGGAAAAGCTCAATTTCTTTACTCTGCGAGGCAGGGAATGAATATTCGCTGGTTTTATAGAACAATAGTGGGCAGAAGGGTTCTTTGCATTTTGCTGCAGTTTCTTTTCACTCTGTCTCAGAGCTCAGTTAGGAAATCAATGGCATTATCTGCAGACAAACAGCCCTGATTTGAACAACCCCGGTGTTGTTATTCCCTGTGCAACTCTGCTCTGGCCAGGAATGCTCCCAGCAGTACAGAGGGAAGGAGAAGGCTGGGAAGGAGGAGGCCAGGGGAGCACAGTCTCCAAACTGCAAAGGCAATGGCCGTGTCCTTTCTGCCAGGCAGAGCCGATATGATTTGCTCCCAGCTCCAAGTTCTGGTTCCAGGCAGAGCCAGGGTGGCTCGATCTGAGCCTCAGGCAGAGGTGAGGTGGCTTGGCCCCAGCTCCAGGTCTCAGCTCCAAGCAGAGCCGCGGGTGGCTCGGTCCCAGATCCCAGTCCTGGCTCCAAGCAGCAGAATGGCTCGATCCCAACTCCAGGCAGAGCTGGGATGGCTCTATCCCAGCTCCAGGGAGAGCTGAGGGTGGCTCCGTCCTGGCTCCAGGGAGAGTTGGAGTGTTTTGGTCCCAGCTCCAGGCAAGGACAAGCCTGAGTGACCTCTCCTCCTTCCCTTCCACCTTTCCTCTCCTGCTCCCCTTTCCACGCTGCTCTTTTCCTCCTCTGCATTTCTCAGATGTTTTAAACCACTTCTAGATCTTCTAGACGAGATTGCAGTTGTACAAAGTACCAAACCTCATCATTTTTAGGGCTTTTTAACCCAATGTAGCCCCTTGCAGAGCCAAGTGTTTTTCTTTTCTCCAGGTTCCTCTTTTAATAAGGAAGTTTATAATGCTGAAGATATTCTAGGTTGGGCTTTTAAACATTTCAGCAAAGTCATTTTATTATAAGATTTTAACCAGAACTGATGCTTTGGACCCAGCTTTTGGGCTGTTTTTCACATTCCCGGTGCCGTGCTCGGAGCCACCGCACTTCAAAGACAAGGCTGCCTCGCTATAGGGATTATTCATCCCGCGCTGCCACAGCAGAGGGGGAAGGCGGAATCTCTGCCCAACCCTGCGGGCAGGGAGAGGGAAGCCCTGGCTCGAGGTGATGGGGGGGAGGAAGCGCTCAGCGCCCAAGATGGCGGCGTCCCCTCCGGCGTCCCCTTTGTCTGCGGCCGCCGCCGCATTGCCGAGAAGGGCGCGAAACTGGGGCAGCGCGGCCACACCCCCTCGGCGCGCGGGGCCAGCCAATCAGAGCGGGGAGGCGGCGCCCCGGCAGCCAATCAGCTGCCTCCACTTCCTTCCTTCTCACAGGGGCTCTCCCAACCAATCGGCACCGCCCCCCACGCGCGAG
>JAUMJJ010000411.1:0-103928 GCA_033556795.1 Tapera naevia | reverse complement strand
GGTGGGGGCACATGTGCCCCCCCCTTGGGACAGCAAGAGAGGTTTGGGGACACTTCTTTTCAGCTTTAGGGCCACTGGAGGTGAGTGGAGCCCCGAGCGCGTGGCTGCTCTGATTAAAGTTCATTAATGGTTACTAATTACCCACGTGGAGGCGGATCTGTATGCCAAGCCCTGTGGCTCTGGGGTGCCCGTGGGGTGCCCAGAGGCTCTGCTTTTGTGTTGAGTGCTGGGATGGGCTCGAGGACACCCTGAGGGGCTGAGAGTGTTTGTGGGGCACCAGAGGGGGGTGGTGGTGGCCATGGTGGGGCCATAGGGTGCCCGGAAGCTACACGCCAAGCTCTGGGTGCTCCCAAGAGGCTGAGGGGCCACAGGAGGAGGTGGCAGTGGCCATGGTAGGGCCGTATGGTGCCCAGGAGCTCCATGCCTGGCTCTGGGTGCTCCCAAGGGGCTGCAGGTGTTTTGGGGTGGCCTCAGGGGACCCCTGGGTGGTTTCACAGCGCCTTCTGGGGGGAAGGTAGGGGTGGGGGCGTCCCACCCAAATCGGAAGGTGTTTGTGCCTTGCAGGTGAGGAGGAGCTCACGGGTGCTGTGCCAGCCGCTCGCTGCCTCCGTGCCAAGCGGCCCCGAGGCCCGCACAGAACAGGTAACACAGTCAGCTGGGATTGGGGGGCATGGGAAGGGGGGGGCGGGATGGGGGGTGCTGGGCACTCACCTGGGAGGAGCGCGGGGGAGTGGCTTTTCTGCTCTGGGCGGCTTCGAGTGGTTGTGGGGAGCAAAATGGGGGCAACTGTGGGGCAGGGGTGAGGTTGTCCCCTCTCAAAAGCTGCTTGCCCACCCTGTTGTACCCCCCTAGGTGTGGGCGAGCCCCCGGAGGCCCATCCAGACAAGCTCAGCCCACCGGGATATTGACACTGCAGCCAAGTTCATCGGCGCCGGTGCTGCCACCGTGGGGGTGGCTGGGTCCGGCGCTGGCATCGGCACCGTCTTTGGCAGCCTCATCATCGGCTACGCCAGGTCAGGGGGGGCACCAGGAGGGGTGAATAGGGGAGTTGGGGACTCCAAGGGGGGTGGAAATGGGAGGGTTGAGGTATCAAGGGGTGGAAAATAGGGTTTGGGGTGACAGTGGGGGTGGAAATCATTTTTGGGGTCCCAGGGCAGTGGAAATAGGGGAGTTGGGGGACTGAGGGGTAGAAACCAGGGTGTTTGAAGATACCAAGGGGGTGCAAATGGGGGATTGGGGGCACTGGGGGATGGAAGTGGGGGTGAGGGGCCAGCTGTGCCCCGCTGACCGGCTTCTCCTCCCCCCACAGGAACCCCTCCCTTAAGCAGCAGCTCTTCTCCTATGCCATCTTGGGCTTTGCCCTCTCCGAGGCCATGGGGCTCTTCTGCCTCATGGTGGCCTTCCTCATTCTGTTCGCCATGTGAGGGTGATAGTGACAATGACAGTGACAGAGCCAGCCCCCCCGCTGTGCCCACGCTCCCCCCAGCCGTGAGTGCCTGGGGAGGGGCCAGGAGAGGGGAATAAAGACGGTTTGATAACAGGGTCTTGGCTCCTGGTGTCTCCTTGGTGGCCCTGTCTGGTGTCGCTTGGCCATGGGTGGCACTGAGGCCACCACGCTGTCTGCTGGGTCACCCTGGGGAGGTGGCAGCATCCCCAGAGTGGGGACCAGACGCTTGGGGATGGGGATGGCGGTATCAGTGATACCTGGGGACATCCGGGAGCCCTTGGGACTGTGGCCAGGGTGGTCCCTTCTGTCGCTGCCAAGGGATGTCACCCACTCAGGGACACAATTAAGGGATTGGGAGCAGAGCTGAAGAGAAGGACATGGGGTGTTGCTGGAGGAGAAGCTCCACATGAGCCACAATGTGTACCCCCAGCCCAGAAACCAACAGTGTCCTGGGCTGCATCCAAAAGCTGGGACAAGAGGGGAGGGAGGGGATTCTGCCCCTCTGCTCCGCTCAGGGGAGACCCCACCTGGAGCTCTGGGTCCAGTTCTGTAATCCCCAACATAAGAAGGAGATGGAATTGTTGGAATGAGTCCAGAGGAAGGCACAGAGATGATCTGAGGGCTGGAGAACCTCTGGGAGAGTTGGAGTTGTTCAGCCTGGAGAGGAGAAGGCTCTGGGGAGACCTTAGAGCAGCCTGAAAGGGGCTCCAGGAAAGCTGTGGAGGGGCTCTTGATCAGGGAGTGCAGGGACAGAATGAGAGGGAATGGTTTTGAGCTGAAATAGGGGAGATTGAGAGAAATGTTTTGCTGTAAGGGTGAGGAGGCCCTGGCCCAGGCTGCCCAGAGAAGCTGTGGCTGCCCCATCCCTGGAGGTGTCCAAGGCCAGGCTGGATGGGGCTTGGAGCCTCTGATCCAGTGGGAGGTGTCCCTGCCCGTGGCACTGGATGGGCTTTGAGTTCCCTTCCAACACAACCCATTCCAGAATTCCATGACACCTCAACCCGCACAGCTGCCCGGCAGCCCCAGGGCCAAAGCTGGGCTCAGCTGTGCCCCGGTGTCCCCGTGGCTTCCTCTCGCTGTCCCCGCGGGACGGACGGGCCCCCCCCCCACCCCGCGCGGCCTCTCTGTGCTCCCGGGAGGTTTCCCTCTCGCTGGTCCCCTCGAGGAGGCGTGGCCTAGGCCCCGCCCCTCCTCCCTGAGACCCCCGTGTGCTCCGAGGCCCCGCCCCTCCTCACCGAGGCCCCGCCCCCGAAGCCCCTCGATTGGCTCCTGTGCCGTTCCCTCCCTTTGGGGAGGGGGGGGGAGGTTGGGGTGTGAAGTCTCGCGAGAGTCTCGCGCGGAGGGAAGCGCAGGGGGGGCTGCCCTGTGCGAGCAGAGCCAGCGCGAGGCCCCGGCGCGGCCCGGCCCGGCGCTGCCTCAGGTAACCGGTAACACCGGGAGCTCAGCGGGGCCTTGGCGGGGGGGTGGTGGGTGCGAAGGCGGTGGCGGGGAGGGGAGGTGAGGGGGACACACACGGAGAGCCCCCCCCCCCCCCCCCACCCCAACTCTCCCCGAGTTTTCGTGCGGCAGGCGCTCCGCCGCACCTCTCACTGATTGACAGCGCGCTCCGGCCAATCAGCGCGCAGCGAGGGCGGGAGTGGCGGGCGGCGCGGCCAATGGTGTCCCAGGGGACGGTAATCCCCGCCCACAAGTGGGAGGGGCTGAGGGAGGCAGCGAGGGGCCCGGGCGGGGCCGGGGGGGGAGGTTGGGGGCCCCCGGGTAGGGGGGGGAACCAGGGAAATGGGGGGCTGGGTGGGCATAGGGGGAAATCAGCAGGAAACGAGGTGTCAGGAGCGAGGGGGGGGGGGACACGAGGGATGGGGGGGCTGAAGCAGCTCCTGGGGGGGGGCCTTGCGGGGGTCTGAAGGGGCCACAAGGCTTGCAGGGCTGGGGGAGCCTGGGGGCTATAAAGGGATTACAAATTGGTGATCCTGAAAGGGTGGGGGACTTGGAAATGTGGGGGGGGTTAAAGGGGAGGGGTGTGTCTTGCAGTGGGATTTTGGGGGAGAACTCTGGAGAGATCTTGGGGAGTCCTGAGGGACTTGGAGGGGGGTGGGGTACTGAGGGGTGGGGGAGCTTTAGAAGATAAGAGCATTGGGGGGGGGGGTGTCTTTGAAGGTTGTGGGTGTGGAAGACCCTTCGGTGTGCAGGACCCTGAGGAGATACGGGGAATCTGGAGAGAGAGTGCAGATGGGGGGACCTCAGGGGTTCAGTGGAGGTCCTGGGGGGACCCAGGCCTACAGGTGTGGGGGATCTCCTAGTGGGAAGCAAATGTGGAAAGGGTCTGGAAGGGTTACGGGGCACAGGATGTTGGGAGGTGGGAGGCTCTCAGCCTCACCCCACCTCGTGTGCTTCAAGGGGGGCTCAGTGTCTTCCCCAGAGGTGAATTGTGAAGGTAGTTCCTGCTGAAGTTTCAAACAGCCATTAATTCCCATGGGAGGGGACTTTGAGAGCTCAAACTTTTGAGAGCGTGTTGAAACGGTGAAGTTTCACCGTGCTGTGAAATTTGTTGCCTCTTGGTATCTCTGACTTTGCAAGCTCGACCTGCGTCGCGTCTCAAAGCTGATTTGTTCCTCCTGCCAGGAGCTTTGGAGTCCCTCAGCCTTGCTGAGGAAAAGATTGGCTGGTTCAGGTGTGAGATGAAGTATGCGCAACAACAAAACGTCCTTGTTTTGCTCAGCTTTCCTTGTTTTACTCGTTCTTTGTTGCCTCTTCTTCACCAAATCCTGTCGTTCTTTCTTGGGCTGCATCCAAAGCAGTGGGACCAGCAGGGAAAGGGAGGGGAATCTCCTCTGCTTCAGTCTGGTGAGACCCCACCTGGAAGCCTGTGTCCAGTTCTGGAATCCTCAACATAAGAAGGAGATGGACTTGTTGGAATGAGTCCAGAGGAGGCCATGGAGATGATCCAAGGGCTGGAGCCCCTCTGCTATGAGGAGAGGCTGAGAGAGATGGGATTGTTCGGGCTGGAGAAGAGAAGGCTCTGAGGAGACCTTAGAGCAGCCTGAAAGGGGTTCCAGGAAAGCTGGGGAGGGGCTTTTTCCAAGGCCCTGGAGTGATGGGACAAGGGGGAATGGCTTTAAATTGGAAGGGGGAAGATTTAGATTGGACATTAGGAAGAAATTCTTCTGAATGAGGGTGGGGAGGCCCTGGCCCAGGTTGTCCAGAGAAGTGGTGGCTGCTCCATCCCTGGAGGTGTCTGAGGCCAGGTGGGAGGTGTCCCTGCCCATGGCAGGGCCTGGAACTGGATGGGCTTTGAGATCCCTTCCAACCCAACCCATTCCAGGATTCTGTGATTCTTTCCCTGCTCAGATCCTTCAAAAGACAACATTCCAGTGTAGCGTTCCGGAGTACAACAGTCCAATGTTGGGAACGCTTCCCAGTTTATTTTACAGTGCTTGTGGGGCCAGATTTTCTTCCCCCAGTGATGAGGGAGGGCAGGATCCAAAGGGTTTGTCCAGTTCTTTACAAGCCACTTAAAAAAATAGTTGTTACTAAAAGTGCTGTCGTTTCTGGAGAAAAGAGGAATCCAGCACCATCGGATCTGTTGGACGGGATTTTGGAGTGGGGTTGTCTCAGCAAGAGATGAAAAATAACCTCACTTTTTGAATCCAGGGGGACAAGTTTGTGGGAGGTGGATTGAAGAGCCACATTCCCCTTTGAAAACTGAATGGGGTTGACATCCTCACTCCTTACATCCTTAAAACCTGAGCTGGTTTTCACCCTCTGTGACGGGATTTGGGTGATTCCCGTTGCCAACTTTGCGGCTGGAGCGCGTGTTTGCTCTTCCTGGGAAAAACAAACAACCCAAACCCAGGGGTGGGCTCAGGATTCTGAGGTTTCCAGGGATCACCCGTGGCTGATCTTTGCTCAGCAGAGTGTTTTCTTCATGCTCCTAGAAGTTGGTTGGGAATTGAGAAGCAGGAGGATGTTTCCGTATCCAATAGACCTCGGTGCTTTGAGAACTTGAATGGATTTCCTTCCCGTGGTTGTTCCCGATCGGAGCAGGTTAAACGCTTCCTTTTGGCACTTGCCTGTCAACCAACTGTGAAAACCCACCCGGTCCTCACCGCTTCACCACCCCGACCCTCTTGTTATTTTAATCTCTCCCTGTAAATCAATCCCTCCAGCTGCTTAACTCTGTTTCCCTGAATGCCTTCCAATTTGCCTCTATCCTTCTGATCCCAAACAGCTCAATGTGGAACCCGATTTGCATCAAGGTGCTGGAGATCCCTCCCTTCTCTCCTTCTTCTCAGATTATAGGAAGGAAAGGCTTTCCACAAACTTTGTGGACACGTCACACCTTCCACTTGCAATTTGTCTTTAATTTTCCCCCGTCAAGGAGTGTTTCTAACATTAATTCCTACTCATTCTTGCTTGTATTTCTCTTTTCTCAAGGTTCCTTGTTTTCCAGTCTTCTCCAGCATTTCCCACCATGTGTTTTTGCCGTTTGGATCCTTCTTCTCTGTGGTTTATGAAGGTGAAACCACACTTGTGGTTTAGCTTTACCGAGTCTTGCTGCCAAAAAGCTCAGCCAACCTTGACAAGTTGTAAGCGTTGCTCCTTGTTTTTAAGCTGGTTGACAGGGCTGTTGTTGGTTGGAATTCACTTGGAATTCGCTTAGAATCCATGTAGCACCACTGCAATGGTGATTGAGTGGGTATTCCATGTAGGAAGGTGGCAAAAAGAAAAGGATGTGGCTTCAAAAAATCAAACTTCCCATTAATCTCTTTATTCCCATCTCTTTCGGAGCTGAACTGGAGGAGTCACTGACTGTGGAGGATGTCTTGGGGTGGCTGAAAGGGGATTTGTGGATGTGGCATGGGGTGGTTGGGATGTTTCCCTCACCCATTTTGAAAGATGGGGAAGTTTGAGGGAGGAGGTGGCAGTGTGAGGGGACGGCTGGGGGGAACAAACCCAACCCGTACTTCTTGAACGTGCAGGAGCTTGAGATGTCCACTGGTTCCAGCCAGGAGGGCCTGGAGCTCTGCTGAGGATGCACAGCTGGGTTTGGGCCGTGAGGATGCAGCATCATCCCGAGCTGCTCGCTGCATCTCCCAGGTGGAAAATGTGTTCTGTGTCCAGCAGACCTTGCGGTGCATGGATTGTGTTGGTAGAGAATCTCTGGGTTGGATGGGATGCTCCAAGGGCTGGAGCCCCTCTGCTGTGAGGACAGGCCAAGAGAGTTGGGATTGTTTAGCCTGGAGAGGAGAAGGCTCCAGGGAGACCTCAGAGCGACCTTCCAGTACCTGAAGGGGCTGTAGGAGAGCTGGGGAGGGGCTTTTTACAAGGTCATGGAGTGATAGGATGAGGGGGAACGGCTTTAAATTGGAAGGGGGAAGATTGAGATGAGATCTTGGGAAGAAATGTTTTTTTTCTGAGGGTGGGGAGGCCCTGGCCCAGGTTGCCCAGAGAAGCTGTGGCTGCCCCATCCCTGGAGGTGTTCAAGGCCAGGTTGGCTGGGGCTTGGAGCCCCCTGATCCAGTGGGAGGTGTCCCTGCCCATGGCAGGGAGTGGAACTGGGTGTGCTTTGAGGTCCCTTCCATCCCAAACCATTCCATGATCCTTTGATTGAGTTTTGGACTCATTTACTGCTCCATCACATGATGCTTTTTCTTGTTCCATTTGGTTTATTTCTCCTTCATTTGTTTTTTGTTATTTTTTTTTTTAGGCCTTCTTGTCATTTTTTTACATTCCTAGCACCAAGAATTGAGGCCAAAACTGTTCTTCCCCATCACTTAACACCCAACTACGATGCGTTTGGAGAGGTCTTTCCAATGCTGGGAGAAAATACCTGTTCACAGAGCTCTGGATGGGGGACCTGGTGCTTCCTGTAGCTTTATTTACTGTTTTTTTTTTTTTACCCATTTTACAGTAATCCTGTTTCTTGGCTTTGGTTTAAAGGAACTTGCAGTACACTGTGCTGAGTGGTGTGGGCTGAGCGAGAAACAGCTTCTGTTGGTGTTGAGGTGTGTGGGAAGCTGCCTGTAGGGAATAAAAAGCACATTTTATGGCCTTGCTTCCTTCTGGTTTTGAACCTGAGGTTTTCATCAGCCTTCTCATCACAATATTTATTACTCCATCTTTTTGTCTGGCTGAGGGACTCGTACGTTGTCTCACTTGAAGTCCTCGGCAAATCTCTTAATTCAGCCCCTTCTCCGAATTGCTCTGATGGGATCCAAAAAGCTCATCCTTGCTCTGTTGGTGGCAGCTGCAGGAATATGAGGTTGTGCTGTCCCTGTGGCCTCAGGCCTCCTCCAAGCCATGTGCAGGTGGACAAGCTGGGTGACAAGACCTCCAAGAGCACCAGAATTCCCTAATCCACATCCTTTGGAGGTGCTGGTATCCACCTGGAGCTCCTGGTTGATGTTCATGCACTCGGGTTTGTTCTCCCTCTTCAGGGCTGATATTCAAGGTGTATTTTGCTGCAGTTAGTCTTGGCTCTTGGCACTTGGCCTTAATTGCTTCTCTGAAGTTCGATTTCCTAATCCTCCAAGAGACTCCTTGCCTTTATTCCCCACCTCCTAATGCACCCAGTACAGGAACCTTTCTCCATCACACCCTGTTCCAACATCACCAACCCCACCGCGAAGAGATTTCGCCGAGGCTGAAACCTAAATTGTCCACAGACTAATTGTGCAACAGAGCGGGATTTTTGGTTTGCACCTCTCTCCCCTAAGCTCTTCCCATGCTTTTTTTTGGCGTGGTGGTGAGAGGCTGAGCTGCCCAGGGTGGATTTTTCTCTCTCCCCATCTCCCTTTTGCAGCCGTACGTGAGCAGGAGCTGCTGTCCCACCTCGGGACAGGCTCAGAGCTGAGTTTAAAGGCGACACCAGCTGTGTATTAAAGTTTTCCCCAATGAAAACAACGTGTTTGGCTCACAGGGAGCCCAGGAGTGAGCGAGCCAGCCCGGGGAGAGCCTGCAGCAGGGCTGGAATGCTGTTGCTGCTGTCCCACCCTTCTGTGAGAGAATAAAGCAGCGATGGAGAAGCGGTGCCAGCCCTTGTGAGCCGGGTCGTGAATAAACAAAGCTGCTCTGCCAACCCCGGGCCGTGCTCCCCGCTGGGCTCTTTCCCTGCAGAGCAGCTCTCCCTTCTCAGCTCTCCTTGTGAACCACTGGAATAGCCAAAGCAAGAAGCCAGACAAAGCCATTTTCCTCCTCTTCTCCCCCCTAAAAAAGATGTTGGAGATCTTTTAGTCTGAAATGTGAGTTCAAAAGTGTCTAAAGCCGCGGAATTCCTTGCGTCCCAGCCTTTTGGGGCCGTGGGGCTGCCTTTAGCAGGGCACAGCTTCCTTAATTTTTTGCTTGTGGAGAATGTTTTCAGCCTGGCTGGCAGAGATCTCATTCCAAATACCATTATTTAAAATAATAATTAAAAAGCAGTCTTTTTAGGGATTTCAGTGCATTAAGGGCTTGGCAGAGCTAGGGAGTAGGCAGTACCCCGAGGGGTGTCTTTATACCTGCGTGAGGAACCACGCCGAGCTGCCTCACGCCCTTTAACCACTTCCAAAGTGAGGAAACCAGACTTGGAGCAGAACACGGCTTTTGGGTCTTCTGCCAAAAGCTCTTGGTGGTGCTGAGTCTGTGGAGAGGAAGGGAACGAGATCTGCACATCGCTCAGCAGATGCTGCTCGCGAGTATTTCAAGTAGATGGTGTTTCAAATAGACTTCTTTCCAGAGGTCCAGCTCGTCGTGGCTGCAGCTGAGGATGCTGGAAATCCTTAGGAGTTTGGAACGTGAGGTTGGTGGAGCTGAGGTTGGGGTGGTTGTGGGCAGGGAAAGCTTTCCCAGTTAATCTTCTCCCGCAGAAGTTTCTTCTACCTCGTGCTGTTCTCATTGCAGCCGTTCACGTTCTGTTCTTCTGCCGTTCCTGCTGTAGGAATATTCCCTTATTTCTTTGAGTGCTGCTAAAATAGGAGCTGCCTGAGGAGCAGAGGGAGGTGAGATCCAAAGGCAGAAGTGACAGCAGCTGGGTGCCAGTCTCCTGGAATTCAACAGTGGGTCCCAGAAATGTGAAGGCAGAGATGTAGCTGCGCGTCCCGCGGTGTGGAATAGATTTCTTGTCTCGAAATGGGGCTGAGGAAGTTTCATCTACAACTTTAATTGGGTTAGAAGTCTCTGTATGGGCAGAGTGTGCTGTTACCGACCTGGCAAGGTCAGGTAGGAGCGAGCCTTGGTCATCATCCAGGTCTTCCCCCTGCCCACGCCACACTCAAAGCCAACGTGGTGGGACGTGGTTTCTTGAACATCATTCTGAGTGTGTTGGGGTAATGAGCAAGGGTGTTTCTTGGTGGAGGTGGTGAGAAACTGCCTGGAAAGCTGCCTGGTGGAAAAGGGCCTGGGGGGGTTGGTCAACAGTGGCTGAAGATGAGTCAGTGGTGGCCCAGGTGGGCAAGGAGGCCACCAGCATCCTGGCTTGGATCAGCCATGGGGTGGCAGCAGGAGCAGGGAAGGGATCGAGCCCCTGGACTCAAATCCTCGAATCCTGGGGTCAGTTTTGGGCCCTTCACTCCAAGAAAGACCTTGAGGGGCTGGAGAAGGGAACGGAGCTGGAGAAGGGTCTGGAGAACAGGGGTTGTGGGAGCGGCTGAGGGACCTGGGGGGTTTGGTCTGGAGAAGGGGAGACCTCATCGCTCTCTGCAGCTCTTGGAAAGGAGGTTGTGGGGAGCTGGGTGCTGGGAAGGTTTAGATTGGATATTGGGGACAATTCCTTCATTGAAAGGGTTCTCAGTCCTGGTAGAAGCTCCCAGGGCAGTGCTGGAGGGGTTCAAAACCCACGTGGCCGTGGCATTGGAGACAGGGTTTGCTTGGCACAGAGGGTTGGGCTGATGGTTTGACTGGAGGAGCTTTGAGGTCTTTTCCAACCTCATGATTCCATAATTCTAAACATCCTGAGGGATCCTTGCTCCTCTCCCCATGAGTGTTTCTCATCTTCCTACTCCACACTACTTTTTTTCTTTAGAAAGCTCTCTATTTTCCATGGATATGGAGCACCCATTTCTATCACCCACCTTTAGGACGCTGCATCCTTCACCTGTGTCCAATGTCTCGGCTTGAGTTATAAAAACCAGCGATAGGAAATCATTGCTTTATTCCTGCAAAAACCCAATCCCTCCGAAGGTGGAACAAAGTCCTCGTTAAACAACTTGCACCAGATTTTGAGACATTGCTTAAGACTTGGAATATTTCTTGCTCCCCTCTGATTTTAGGGCTTGCGTATCCAGTAATGCTGCCGTAAAATGCGTGTGGGTTTGGATAAATAAATAAAATACCATGAAAAATAAATAAAACCACCCACGTGTGATGTAAATAATCGCAGGTGGGACAAAATCCTCTTATTTTATGACTGGGAGAACCTACGGAGCATCCACCCTTCCCATCCCCCGTCCTGCTGGTGCTGTCTCCATTGTTTTAATTCATTGAGAAGAGTTTTATCCGTAGATAATCACTTATTTAAAAACCTTCTCCCATTCCTAACTCGGTGCTGACTTCGATCTTCCTTTAAAACTCTTTGTGTGCCATCGCCGGGAAAATATGTTCGAGCTCAGCTTGGGCTCTCGTGTCTCATTTTCAGCAGGGTTTTTTTTTTTATATCTCACTTTCATTGAAACAAGGGCTCTTAAGAGGCTGAATAATTTCAGGAAATGGGACTCCAGTTTCTAGGTCACTGAGGCATTTCTGAGGTGAAATAATGCATTCTCCAAGGCTTGTCGTGGCTTCCTTGTAATTATCTCTTCTCGGAAAGAAACAGTGGGTCTCCTAGGTTTTTCCTTTCCTTCTTAAACTTGAATTATCTCTCTCCCCTGGAGTAGATCTCTCGCAATGTGTTGTCCCTGCTGGGAGGATGTGGAGAGCTGAGGATGTATCGCTGCTCATGAAGGAGTGGCCTGAGATCCAGAGGCTGCCTGACTGCGCAGGATGCCTTTTGGAGCATCTCTTTACTCGTTGTGCCTTGGTGCTACAAATTCGAACCTGCTGGAAACACTTCCTACCTAGAGAAGGCTCTGGAGTGACCTTAGAGCAGCCTCCCGGGACTGAAAGGGGATCCAGGAGAGCTGGGGAGGGGCTCTTGATCAGGGAGTGCAGGGATGGGATGAAGGGGAACGGTTTTGAGCTGAAAGAGGGAAGATTGAGATGAGATGAGATCTTAGGAAACCCCATACAGTTTACTTGAGGCCATGGATCCAGCCTGTCCAGGTCCCTCTACAGACCCTTCCTGCCCTCCAGCCCATGGATCCAGCCTGGCCAAGTCCCTCTCCAGAGCCTTCCTGCCCTTCAGCAGGTGGACACTCCTGCCCAATTCGATGTCATCTGCAAACTCACTGAGGGAGGACTTGACCCCTTTTGTCCAGATCCTGGATAACATTGGAGAGCAGGAGGTCCTCCTTAAGACCCTTCCAGATCACTCGAGCTTCGTGTGGTTGGCCTCATTGCTTTTTCACCTCGGTGTTCTGCACAGATTAAAAACACACCCCAATATCCTTCCCTTCGTGCTGCCTGGGGCCCAGCCCTGCCGAGATGACACGAGACTTTCTCCAACACCTTGCTCTGAAGTCGGAGGCCAGGCCAGATCTGATCTGGAGGCTGGCCAGGACGAGGAGGCTCTTGGACAATGGAGCCTCTGTACAGGGTTTTATCCTGCCAGACCCTGATGTGGAGGCAACGTTCATAAATGACACTTCTTGTTATGGTGATGGTGAAGACCTCGCTCTTCAGAAAAGGGTAATAAATGGTGTAAGTTGAGGGAAACCGTGCTGAGAAAAGCCTTCTGGATCCCTCAGCTGAGGGGCTTTGTTGCTCTCGCAGCAGGAGAACAGCTTTTGTGGTCTCAGCTGTCCCTTCTGACCACGGTGCTGGTTTGGGGCCCATTGTTGCTTTTGCTGGAGTTTGTTTTACGTTTGACAGAACGCCGACAATGCCGCCCGGTCCCATGGCGCCCGCGCCGAGAGGAGGACAGGGAGCTGCTCCTTCACGGAAGGTTTGACGTGGGAATGTCAGGCTGTCGAGCTGCTCCACTGAGAGCCAAGAGCAGCTCTTTGAGTCATGTTCGGGCCAAATCTTGTGGGGCAAAAGGTCCTGTGGCTTTTGGCAGATCCCAGAGCTCCAGAGCTGGTTTAAGGGAAGCAAGAAGTGAGGATGTGGTGAGTCTTTGATAGAGGCGATAGAGTCCCAACAATTCAAGGATCATGGCATGATGGAATGGTTTGGGATGGGAGGGGCCTCAAAGCCCATCTAGTTCCAACCTCAAGGGGAGAGACACTTCCCACTGGATCAGGGGCTCAAAGCCTCATTCAGCCTGGCCTTGAACACCTCCAGGGATGGAGATGGTGGTGGTAACGATAAAGAGAATGATGATGGCACCAGTAATGATGGTGATGGGGATCATGGAATGGTTTGGGTTGGAAGGGACCTCAAAGCCCATCCAGTGCCACCCCCTGCCATGGGCAGGGACACCTCCCACTGGATCAGGGGGCTCCAAGCCCCATCCAACCTTGAACACCTCCAGGGATGGGGCAGCCACAGTTCTCTGGGCAACCTGGGCCAGAGCCTCCTTATCCTCACAGGAGAACATTTCTCCCTAAGATCTCATCTCAAATCTCCCCTCTTTCAGCTCAAAACCCTTCCCCCTCATCCTCTCCCTGCATTCCCCAAATGTTCTTGTGGGTAGGGATCCTTCCCAAGGCTCAAGGCAGTGCTGAGCACCCAGAAAGACCCAGAAGTGCCTGGACTTTGCTTTCACCCTATGCTGTAGGTTAACTCGTAATGATTTGTTAAACACTGTGTGTCTGTTGGAGATTTACTTCGGGTGAATTCCTTGCCAATATTCCAGTTTATTCAGTTGGGTTTGCTTTATCAAGCTTACAGAGCGTAAGGGTGTTTCGCCTCTAAAGCAGATTTTATAGCATCAGCTTTTGGCCTTCTTCCCCAGATGACATTTTTAAGCTCTCTTGTAGCTTTTTAGTTACAAAGCAAACATTCTCCCTCCTTTCCTCACACCCCAAAATAGCTTTTAAAGTCCAAGCCCGGGAGTAACAGCAGCCTGAGGTGGTGGCCTCTCCTTGTAAGGCTGAAAAGCTTCTGCAGGATCTTTGGATGTTTAATGATCAATTGTCAGAGATCTGGGCACCCAAAGGTGCAGAATGAGCTCTGCTCCAGAGTCCCTGCAGGCACCTAATTTAGTTTGAGAGTCTGCAGTCATTAACCAGTGGGAATTGGGTGCCAAATGCACTTTATAAAGGACCTGAATACCATCTGAGCACCTCACCCTCTGCCCTGTAGAGCCAACTCTGCACAGGAGGACCTGAAAGGGGTTTCGTTTTAGAGCATCATGGAGTGTTTTGTGTTGGAAGGGACCTCAAAACCCAATTGGGTCGTTACCTCCCAGTTCCAACCAGTTTAATTCCCAGCCCTCACTTGCTTTTTTCAAACCAGCTTGGTGGAGGGAGCTGGAATTCCTGTAGGCATCAGCCTTTCTGCTCCAGGCTGCGTTGGTTGGGAAGGTGAGTGTGAAGTAAACACCTGCTTAATTCTTGCACAGCCTGAGGTGGAGTCATCGAATCATGGGATGATTTGGGTTGGAAGGGACCTCAAAGCCCATCCAGTTCCAACCCCCCTGCCATGGGCAGGGACACCTCTCACTGGATCAGGGTGCTCCAAGCCCCATCCAACCTGTTCTTGAACACCTCCAGGGATGGGACATCCATGACTTCATAGGGATTTTTAAGGAATGATTTGACTTCCTTGGTGTTGCCCCACGTTATGGTGGGTTACGGTGCTCTGAACCCTCCCCACAGTGTTGGTCCTCAATGCAGGGCAGTGTGGGGAATGCCGACGCTGAACCCCAGCCAAGCCCTGGGGAGGGATTGGGTTCTGCTCCGTGTGTTTTCTGGGTGCAGCTGCCTCCCTGACCCTGCTGATCCCAACCTATTCTGAGCACTGCGTGCTGAATATTCCTTTCCATGGTCAGGAAGCTCGAGGCTGAGAGCTGTTAATGGCTGCACTTCGAAAATAATAAAGAGCCTTTCCTGGACCCGTCTCAAAGCAACATATTTCCTTCCTTGCATTTTAGTGGGAAATCTCTTACTATTTTTGAGAGCTTGGGGCAGTGCCTGACACTTCCTTCTCTTTTGGCGACGAATCGAGGTGGCTTCATCTCTTTTTCCCCTCGTATTTACCAAAAAAGCAGTTTGGGTTTTGATTGCAACCAACCTCTCTTCCAGTTGCAGCTCCCAGTGGCAATTACGGTTCCTGTCTCGACTCTGTCACGCGATCTCCTCCATCCTCCTGCAGGAAGATGTTTGCAGCAGCTCTGGTTCTGTGCAGCCATCTATAATAATCTAGTTTATTGTGGTTTTATCTCTTCTTCCCAGTTGCAGTGGTACTGCGGCTCCTTGGGGCTCTGCTCTGGTGTCTTGAGGGCTATTTGTGTTTGAATGGGCTTGTTTGTATCGCAGCTCCGGGGCTGTTAATGCTCTTGGCACGGCTCCCAGGTCTCAACAAAGTTACCCAAATTGATCTGGGATGGCCCTGCGACTCATTAGTCACTGAGAATTAATCCCATGTAGCTCAGTTTCCTGAAAAAGTTAACTCCTGGCTCTGTTTTACCTCTTGCATTAAGCTGGCGCGTCCAGAGTAGAAGAGCAGTGAGAAACGCGGTGATGTGAGGAAGGAGAAAGACAGCTCCTCCTCCCGTAGGTGCAGGAGGACCAGGTTGTACCTCGCGATAATCCCAGGTGACAAAGCCTCCTGTGGGAAGATACAGGAGTTCAGCAGCGGCCCAGGTGGGCAAGGAGGCCACCAGCATCCTGGCTTGGATCAGCCATGAGGTGGCAGCAGGAGCAGGGAAGGGATTCACCCCCTGGTGAGGCTGCACCTCGAATCCTGGGGTCAGTTCTGGACCCCTCACTCCAAGAAAGCCCTTGAGGGGTTGGAGAGCATCCAGAGAAGGGAACGGAGCTGGGGAAGGGTCTGGAGAACATGGGCTGTGGGAGCGGCTGAGGGACCTGGGGGGGTTTGGTCTGGAGAAGAGGAGGCTGAGGGGAGACCTCATGGCTCTGCAGCTCCTGGAAAGGTTGGAGCCAAGTGGGGTCGGGCTCTTCTCCCAAGGAACAAGGGATGAGATGAGAGGAAATGACCTCAAGTTGTACCAGGGGAGGTTTAGATTGGATATTGGGGACAATTCCTTCATGGAAGGGGTTCTCGGGTCCTGACAGAGGTTTCCAGAGCAGTGGTGGCACCACATGGAGGTGTACAAGGCCAGGTTGGATGGGGCTTGGAGCCCCCTGATCCAGTGGGAGGTGTCCCTGCCCATGGCTGGGGGTTTGAACTGGATGGGCTTTAGGTCCCTAATTATTCCATGTACGATTGGACTTGATGATCTCAGAGGTCTTTTCCAACCAGATGGTTCTGTTATTCTGTGATTCTATTCCAACTCATTTTCAGCTCTTTCTTCTCTTGACCCTTTGTACCCTGTTGAGTCTCAGCAGAGAGAGAGGCTTCTCGCAGCAGAACGTGCAGTTCTCTGTTCCTCTTTCAGCCTTGGTTTCAGGAGGTTGCTCTGCACCTCTTTTGGTTTGGTTTCATAATTGGTGCAACCTCGAGCTTGAATTTTGTGGTCGTATTAATGAAGAGTTTATCCTTATGATTTATGGGCATAAAACCATAAATGTGATTCCACTGGTGAGCGGATTCGCTCTGGCAAACTCAAAGCAGAACATTTTTTGTGGACACCCAAGCGTTCCCTGCGCTCCAAACTATTTCAGCTTGGCTGGCGAAGCATGGATGCAGGAGTGGTGGGCACCAGCATTCCTGCAGTAACGAGAGTCACACGCACGGACAACAATAGAACCTTATTTTTAGAGCATTTTTCATATTAACTCTGTTCCCCCAATGTTCAACGGAGTTGAAGACCTGGGAGCTTCTTCCATCCTAACACCGAAGTTTAAGGAAAAGAGTTTTTTTTTTTTTTAATGGGGATTGGAGGTGGTCCAGGAAAAGAGAAGTGCTTTCCAGTTCTTGCTGTGGGTTTCCAGCTCAGCACAGGAGATCTTGGGCCACCATGGGAGGGGAAGAGCCCCAGCAGCATCCTTGGAGGGGGTGAGGAGCCAGTTGGCCGTGACTTCTGCAAACCAGAAGAGTTGTGGCTCAGATTTACAAATCTTGGCTTGAGGCTGCTTCCAGAGGCCAGGAATTCATAGAATCACAATCCTGGAATGGTTTGAGTTGGAACGGACCTCACAGCCCGTCCAGTTCCACCCCCCCTGCCACGGGCAGGGACACCTTGGTTTGGGTTGGAAGGGACCTTAGAGCCCATCTACTTCCAACCCCATGGGCAAGGACACCTGGTTTTGGGTTAGAAGGGATCTTAAAGCCCATCCATTTCCAACCCCATGGGCAGAGACACCTTGGTTTGGGTTAGAAGGGACCTCAAAGCCCATCCAGTTCCACCTCCTGCTGCAGCCAGGGTCACCTCCCACTGGATCAGGGGCCTCCAAACCCCATCCAGCCTGACCTTGAACACCTCCAGGGCTGGGGCAGCCACCACTTCCCCACTTCTCGCGCCTCTTCTTGCGCCGTTTCCAAATGGAAGTTTTTAAAGTGGATTCGGTGAGGTGCCAACACGTGTCCTGGGGGGAATCGTTTTCGGGAAGGCTGGTCTTTCATTGCTGCAGTTGGTGCATGTAACGTGTCTAATTCCTGTCCAGGGAGGGAGGATACTACCCCTCGGTGTCTGTCTAGACTCAGATAACGGGCTCCGTTTGTTCTTAACGGCTTCGTTACCGCGCTTTGGGACCGCTTCGGTTTATGGACTGGTGTACCCGGGGGGAAAGGAGCATATGGGCTGCTTTTAGTGTCTGCAGGAAGAATTAAACTCCTAAATAAGTGGAAATTTTTATTATTGCAGTAAGCAAACCCAGCTTAGCTGCCCCGGAGCAGCATCCCAGTCAAGTTCCTCCTCACAAAGGGAGGACTCGATGGGCAGCTCTGTTTGTTTGGGCAGGAAAGGGAGGTTTCAGCATTTATTGGTACCTGGAGCCTTTCCCCTCTGGCTCTTGCAAGTGCCAAGAGATGGGTAAAATACATATTTTAGAGATGATGACATCATACTGTCTCTATACATAGCTTGGCATCACTTTAACCTCTTGTCGGGGCAATCCAAAGCACAAATCCGGGCTGGGTGGAGAATGGATTGGCAGCAAGTCCTGAGAAGGACTTGGGGTGCTGGGGGAGGAGAAGCTCCACAGGAGCCACAGCGAGCGCTCCCAACCCAGAAACCAACAGTGTCCTGGGCTGAACCAAAGAGTGGGACCAGAGGGGAGGGAGGGGATTCTGCCCCTCTGCTCTGCTCTGGGGAGACCCCACCTGGAGCTCTGGGTCCAGTTCTGGAGTCCTGAGCACAGGAAGGACCTGGAGCTGTTGGAGCAGGTCCAGAAGAGGCCATGGAGATGATCTGAGGGCTGGAGAACCTCTGCTGTGAGGAGAGGCTGAGAGAGTTGGGATTCTTCAACCTGGAGAGGAGAAGTCTCTGGGGAGACCTTAGAGCAGCCTGAAAGGGGCTCCAGGAAAGCTGGGGAGGGGCTCTTGATCAGGGAGTGCAGGGAGAGGACTAGAGGGAACGGGTTTGAGCTGGAAGAGGGGAGATTGAGATGAGATCTCAGGCAGAAATGTTTTGCTGTGAGGGTGGGGAGGCCCTGGCCCAGGTTGCCCAGAGCAGTGGTGGCTGCCCCATCCCTGGACGTGTTCAAGGCCAGGTTGGCTGGGGCTTGGAGCCCCCTGATCCAGTGGGAGGTGTCCCTGCCCATGGCAGGGGGTGGGACTGGATGGGCTTTGAGGAGTAAATGGCCAGTTTAGACACTAACGTCTTCAAGAACCCCAACTGAAACGGAGAGCAGGAAAACTAAAGAGAACCCCAGCAGTGTTTGGGGCTGCTCAACAGCTCCTTCTGAGAGCAGAACAAGCAGCTTGATTCAAAAAAACACCCAAGACCAACATCTCACCAAGTGCCAGGAGGATTCACTCATTCTTTAGAGCAAGATTTAGCAGCTCGTTCTCTGCAGAAGATGACTGGTGTGTACCTACGTGTGCTCAGATTTATATCACATTTAGTCAGGATAAATTGCTTCAATAAATTCTATTCTTAAGAAGAGGCAGAATAAGGAGATGATTGGATACTGGGAGCCCATTCTCATTCCTCTTCCTGGAGCCGCGGGACAGTATTTCACCGTTTTGATGATTTTTAGCATGTTGCAAACAGCAAAGGGAAGAGAAGAAATGCAGATGGATTGCTGAAGCGTGCGGCAAAGTTCCGTCAGCTCGGACCTGGCAGGAGGCTGCTGGCTCCAGGAGAAGAGAAAAGCCATTTCCACCCAAACCAACCTGAGCTGCTCAAGTCCATGCGTGTGTTTGTCCTCTCTTTCTTATGGACTGGTGCGAATAACCCACGAGGGGGTTGAGGGCACCCTGAGCAAGTTTGCAGGTGACACTAGGCTGGGTGGAAGTGTCCATCTGCTTGAAGGAAGGGAGGCTCTGCAAGAGGGATCTGGACAGGCTGGATCCATGGGCTAAGACCAACGGGATGAGGGTCAACAAGGCCAAATGCCAAGTTCTGCACTTGGGACACAACAACCCCTGTGCAGCTCCAGGCTTGGGGAAGAGCAGCTGGAAAGCTGCCTGGAGGAGAAGGACCTGGAGGTGTTGGTTGGCAGGGGCTGGATATGAGCCAGCAGTGGCCCAGGTGGCCAAGAAGGCCACCAGCACCCTGGCTTGGATCAGCCACGGGGTGGCAACAGGACCAGGGCAGTGATTGTGCCCCTGGACTCAGCACTGATGGGGCTGCACCTCAAATTCTGGGTTCAGTTCTGGACCCCTCACTCCAAGAAGGACATTGAGGGGCTGGAGCCCCTCCAGAGAAGGGCAACGAGGCTGGGGAAGGGGCTGGAGAACAAGTCCTACGAGGAGCAGCTGAAGGACTGGGGTTGTTTAGCCTGGACAAAAGAAGGCTGAGGGGAGACCTCATCCCTGTCTACAACTGCCTGAAAGGAGCTTGTGGTGAGGTGGGTGTTGGGCTCTTCTCCCAAGTAACGAGGGATGGGATAAGAGGGAATGGCCTCAAGTTGCACCAGGAGAGGTTCAGATTAGAAACCAGGAAAAGTTTCTTCGTGGAAAGGGTTCTCAGCCCTGGCAGAGGCTGTCCAGGGTGGTGGTGGAGTCTCCATCCCTGGAGGGGTTTAGAAGACGTGTGGAGGAGGTGCTCAGGGATGGTTCAGTAGTGGACAGGGATGGTTGGACTCAACGGTCTCAAAGGTCTTTCCAGCCAAGTGATTTTATGATTCTCTGTTATGATTTTGGCCGTTCGCCTGTCCTGTTTGGGAGGGCACTGCCCATCCCTTGTGCGCTCGTGTTTGCACAGGCCCTGGAGTTCTGCTTAATAAATCCAGACACAGTCTGGGGTCGTGGTCATCTCCTCTGTTTTGTGGGAGAAGAACTGGCAGCTCCTTTCTCACAGCTTTTGGTTGTTGTCATTGTGCTGTGGCCGAGCCAGCGCGCCAGGAGGGCGATTCCACCTCGTAGCCACCCACTTTAGCTGTGCTGTGAGAAAAATCATCTTATTAAGCAATAGTTGATTGCTGTGTCTTTTTAATTAAAGCAAAAGGGGACTTTTCTGCAGCAACAGAGGTTGAACATCGCATTCTTGGAGCACTTTCTCATATAGGTCCTAAAATTCATGGAATCACAGAATGTCCTGAGCTGGAAGGGACCCACAAGGACCATTGAGTCCAAATCCTGTCCCACAGGACAACCCCAATGTTCACCCCGTGTGGCTGAGGGCCTTGGCCAAATGCTTCTGGAGTGTTGTCAGGCTGTGACTGCTTCCCTGGGGAGCTGTTCCAGAGCTCCACCACACTCTGACTGAAGAACCTCTTCCTGATATCCAACCTAACCCTCCCTTGGCATGCTTCTGCCACTCCCTCGGGTCCCATCATTGGTCACCAGCGAGAAGAGCTCAGCACCTCCTCTTCCCCTGGTGAGGAAGCAGCTTTGAGGTCCCCCCTCAGTCTCCTCTTCTCCAGACCCAGTGACTTCAGCCTCTCCTCATACCATTTCCCCTCCAGACCCTTCCCCAGCTCTGTGGCCTCCTCTGGCTGCTCTCCCGTACTCTGATGTCCTTTTTAGACTGCAGCACCCGAAGCTGAACACAATAACAAGAGGCCTCCCCGTCCTCAACATGTGCATTACCAGCTGGAAATGCAAAAAAGCTGCCTGAAAGAGCCTCTGTCTTCGTGACCACGTTCTGGCTCCGTTTCTCCTCTTGGCCGCCGCGCGTCGCCGAAGCCAAGTTGCCCAACTTGGAGTTAAGAGATGCTGGAAGCAACGTGAACAGCCAGAAGATGTTCACACATTAAACCCCCTGAAGAGACAGCATTTGCTTTATTATGGCTTTTTAAAATCCCGCTATAAAAATATCAGTGGGTGGAGGGAAACCATTATTTCTTGAATTTGAGGTTGGTGGGGGTGACTTTATTTACTCTTATTTTTTATTAATAAGAAGAGCTTCACTCGTGGCGTAATAGGACTGAGTGTTTTGTTATCCTTGGCTGTAATCTGTGATAAACTGCCCCTGCCATCCGCCTCGTAGTTTACCCACCAGGGAGCCAGATTATTGCCTTGTAAAACGGAGCACCACTCCTATAATCCCTTAATTAATTAAATGACAAATTTTAGTTCTCTCCCATTGAAAATATAACTTGTACATAGAGAGGACAGGGATTTATTGGATCGCTTCTTGTTGGCACTCTGTTTTTTTTCCTACCCTGTGGGTTGGCACTGTCTTTGCTGGGGGGTCTGTGCTTCCTCCCGTAAACACCAAGGGAGGGCCACGTGGGTTCCTCCATCTGGGGATGTTCCGTAGCTGTGTGCTGCTCAAGGGGTGTGATGGTCCTGTCTTAGGATCATGGAATGGTTTGGGATGGAAGGGACCTCAAAGCGCACCCAGTTCCACCCCCTGCCATGGGCAGGGACACCTCCCACCGGATCAGGGGCTCCAAGCCCCATCCAACCTGGCCCTGAACACCTCCAGGGATGGGGCAGCCACCACTGCTCTGGGCAACCTGGGCCAGGGCCTCCTCACCCTCATTGTGAAGAATTTCTTCCTAATGTCTAGTCTAAAACTTGCTCTCATCCTGTCACTCCAGGCCCTTGGAAAAAGCCCCTCCCCAGCTTTCCTGGAGCCCCTTTCAGGTTGTTCTAAGGTCTCACCGGAGCCTTCTCTTCTCCAGACTGGACAACCCCAACTCTCCCAACCTGTCCTCACAGCAGAGGTTCTCCAGCCCTTGGATCATCTCCAAGGCCTTGTCTGGACTTTCTCCAACAGCTCCAGGTCCTTCATGTGCTCAGGACTCCAGAACTGGATCCAGGGCAGAGGGTCAGAATCCCCTCCCTCCCCTCTGGTTTCCACTCTTTGGGTTCAGCCCAGGACACCCTTGGTTTCTGGGCTCTGAGTGCACTTTGCCGGCTCCTGTGGAGCTTCTCCTCCCCCAGCACCCCAAGTCCTTCTCCTCAGGACTCCTCTCCATCACATCATCCCCCATCCTGTATTGAAACCCCAGATTGCCCCATCCCAGATGTAGAACCCTGCCCTTGGCCTTGTTGAACCTCATGAGGTTCCCCCAGCCCCACCTCTCCACCTTGTCCAGGTCCCCCTGGATGCCACCCAATTGTTCTGGTGTGACAACTGCCCCTCTCAGCTTGGTACCATCTGCAAACCTGCTGAGGGTGACCTTGATCTCACTCTTTATATCATCAATAAAAATATTAAGCAGCACTGGATGACTTCCAAGGTGTGAGAAAGTCCCTGGACCCTCTGGAGAGTCGGTGGTGGGAGCCCAGGCCTGGAAAACTGCGCTGTCTCTTGTCATGGTTCCATCTTTCTCTTCATACATGAAAAATCAGCTGCGCCCTCCAAAGTCTTATTGAAACTTGGCTTGGATTCATTTCTCTTCCCTGACTGCAACCAGCGCTCAACGAGATCCTCCTTCGCTGCGAGCGCGACGCGAAGATTAATTACAGCCCCGCAAAGGGCAGCTTCTGCTCTTGGTATTTGGGATTTTTTTTTTTAGCTTATTTAACAATTTCCTCTTCTCTCCTTTCTCCTCAGAGCGGAGCTGAGCTGTGTGAAATATGGGAGACGACAGGCCGTTTGTGTGCAATGCCCCCGGCTGCGGACAGGTACGGTTACCGGATACTTTATTGGGAACGCGTCGTTGTGAATCAAAGTGGCTGTTTTATCACGGAGGCAAAGAGTTTAAAGGCGGTGTTTTACGTGATCACTGGAGGTAATCAGATCAGAGGATTTGCAGTGTGTAAATCCCAGTTATGAGCGAGTGCAGGTTCTCCAAAGTAATGAAAGCTGGCTTGTTTTGTGGAGCGTTGTTATTCTGATGGTGTTTTCCACAAGACCTGCCTGGAGGAAATGTGTTGGGCTCCTCGTAACGTTTCTCCTGGTCTCCCGGTCACGTTTCTCCTGGCCATGTTTCTCCTGGCCATGTTTCTCTTGGTTGCATTTCTCTTGGTAATGTTTCTCCTGGTAACGTTTCTCCCATAACGTCGCTCGTCTTCTTTCAAGAGTCTTCAGCCCTGGGTGTCCACACAGAATGGGGAGCGAGGAGTTGGAGAACAGCCTTGCAGAAAGGGACCTGAGGGTTCTGGTTGGCAGCACGTTGACCTCAGCAGAGCCCTGGTAGCCAAGAGGGCAACCGTGTCCTCGAGGGCATCAAGCACAGCATTGCCAGACAGTTGAGGGAGGGGATTATCCCGCTCTGCTCTGCACTGGTGAGGCCCCACCTCGAATATTGTGGTCAGTTGTGGGCACCGCAGTAAAAAAAGAATCTAAAGCCTCTGGAGAGTGTCCAGAGGAGACCACAGAGCTGGGTAGGGATCTGGAGGAGAAATTGGATGAGGAGAGGCTGAAGTTACTGGATCTGGAGAAGAGGAGACTGAGGGGGAACCTCAAAGCTGCTTCCTCGTGAGGGAAGGAGGAAGTGCTGAGCTCTTCTCACTGGTGACCAATGACAGGACGTGAGGGAGTGGCAGGAGGATGCCAGGGGAGGGTCAAGTTGGACATTGGGAAGAGGTTCTTCACCCAGAGGATGGTGGAGCTCTGGAACAGCTCCCCAGGGAAGCAGTCACAGCCTGACAATATTCCAGAAGTATTTGGCCAAGGCCCTCAGCCACACGGGGTGAACGTTGGGGTTGTCCTGTGGGACAGGAGTTGGACTCGATGGTCCTTGTGGGTCCCTTCCAGCTCAGGTCATCTTTCCCAGGGGAAGACACCTTCCCACTGCAATTCTGTGGGGTTTGGAAAGGAGCTGGTCCTTTCTCAGGGTGTCTCCAGCACTTGGTGCTGCGACGTCCTGGCAGTTCTCACCCTGCATCGATGGGGAGGAACAGTCACCACTGGGGCTGTTTTAATGGGAGCTACTGGGAAGCAGAACTTCTGTGGCAGAACAGCCCCGTGCGGAGTCCAGGGAGGGTGGAGTTTGTCTGTTCTGAAGCGTTTGAACCTCAGAATGTGAAGATGTGGTGGAGGAAAGGGGGTAGATTCTTGCTTCTTGATAGATCTTGTGACGTGAACACCCTGGGTGTCCCTGGCTGCACCCGTTGGATGTTGGGTTGCCAGACTCTTCCAGCTGTGACGTGTTTTGGAGCTCTGACCCATCCCAGGGAGCTCTGACCCATCTCAGAGAGCTCTACCTGATCCCAGGGAGCTCTGACCCATCCCAAGGTGCTCCTCCTGCTCCCCCCCACCGCAGTTCTCCTGGATATTTGATCTCTTAATGCCTCTTGTGGGTCTCCCAGTTGAAGCTGAAGGTAATTCTGCATCCCCAGGGCACGTCCCCTGAGACCACAGAGGAATTTTGCGACTCATTCATTTTTAGAGCACAGAAATGGGTCCAAAAAAATCTCATCTGGTGACTCTGGGGGATGGGGGCTCTGTAAAAATACACAAAACTTCTCAGCTTTTTGGGGCATTCTGGCACTGGTCTCGTTGCAAGCGTTTTCCATCCTCTTGCAGGTGATCTTCTTTTTGTCTTCCTTTTTTTTTCCCTTGTAGGCTGCTTTTTATCTTGAACTTCTTTGCCTGTGAAATTGTGCAAGCCATTTATAAAATGGATTAGCTGTATTTGAGCACTTAATGATGTGAGGACTTCAATCATACAACCTTAAAATCGGATTCAAACAAGCAATTAAGGCAAACAACAATGTATTTAAATTTAATCTCCCACAATCTCCCACAAATGACATATAAAGGTGGTTGCTTCCTCCTTTCCCTGTTCCAGACTGCTGCTTATGGGTAATTCTGACAATTCTTCATGTTAATATTGAAATGTTAGAATCCGGGTAATTCATCCCCTTATGATTCATGGTGATCCAACCTGACCTCGCGCACAGTTTCCTCGAACGTCCTTCAATACCTGCTCGAACCCCGGCGCTTTTGAAATAATGATGAGCCAAGTTTGATTTAAAATATTTCCACTGATGGAAAATTCACCGCAGCCCTTGGTTAAGTTGTTCTAATAGTTAATTGCTCTCACTGGTAAAGCAAAAAATATGCTTTATTTCCAGTCTAAACCTGTTTGGTTGCGGCTCCCGGGCTGTGGATCTTGTTAATTTGGGTTTGTTGGACAGCAGATCCTTCCCATCACCAGCTCTGATGTCTGTAGGTGTTTGCTGACCGGTCCAGTCAACCCTTAACAGTCCTTCAGACTCGGAGCTCCGAGCCTCTCCCATAAGTCTTGGTGCCTTACGTGCATTTTTCATCCTCTGGTCTCTACATCAGAATCCCAGAGTGGTTTCAGTTGGAAAAGACCTTTCAGATCATCAAGTCCAACCGTGGATCCAACCCTGCTAGGTCCACCACCAAACCATGTCCCCAAATAGGACATCTACTCATCTTTTAAACCCCTCCAGGGATGGGCACTCCACCACCTCCCTGGGCAGCCTCTGCCAGGGCTTGACAACCCTTTCAGTAAAGAAATTCCTCCCAATATCCAACCTAAATGTCCCCTGGTGCATCTTGAGGTCATTCCCCCTTGTTCTGTCGCTCGCTGCCAGGGAGAAGAGCCCAGCACCCACCTCACCACAACCTCCTCTTAGACAGTTGTAGCAAAGTCTCCTTTTTCCCAAAGTGCCATGGCCACACGGTTTTTTAACCCCCCCAGGGCTCCAGCACCGCCCTGGGAGCCTCTGCCAGGGCTTCACTACTCTTTCTAAGAAGGAAACTTTCCCAATATCCAATCTAAATCTCCTCTGGTGCAACTTGAGGCCATTTCCTCTCATCCCATCCATTTTTCCTTGGGAGAAAAGCCTGACCCTGCCTGGCTCCAACCTTTCCAGGAGCTGCAGAGAGCCATGAGGTCTCCCCTCAGCCTCCTCTTCTCCAGACCAAACCCCCCCAGGTCCCTCAGCTGCTCCCACAACCCCTGTTCTCCAGACCCTTCCCCAGCTCCGTTCCCTTCTCCGGACGCGCTCCAACCCCTCAAGGGCTTTCTTGGAGTGAGAAGCCCAAAACTGAACCCAGGAGTCAAAAGGAAGGATCCCATCCCTGCTCCTTGTGGCCTCACTCCTCAGCTTCTCACTGCAGGGTTTTAAGAGCCCCAACACGCCCTGCTCAGTGCCACCACGCAGCGGTGCCGCCGCGGGAGCGCCGTGGTGCCCGGGCGCCCTACAGACCCTCACAGAGGGATCCTCAGCTCCTTTTGGCCTTCGTTGAGCCGCATTTTTTGGGACAAGCGGAGTGAAACTGGCTGTTTGTGCTGAGCTGGACAGGACAGCACAGCTGGTGGCTTTGAATAGCAAAAATAAACCCAGATTTGAAGGTGGGGGACGGATGGTGGGCAACAGCTGCCGGCAGGGCTCGGCCTCGGGAGCACGTGTTGCATTGTTTCCAAGGTCTGCTTTTGGCATTGAACCCTCATCCTTGACAAATTGATCATCCCAGCAGGAACTGCTTCTTTGTGTGGGCTTTTGTTAAGTGAAGACTTAAGAAGATTCACCTTCCACGGGATCAGGGGGCTCCAAGCCCCATCCAACCTGGCCTTGGACACCTCCAGGGATGGGGCAGCCAGGGCTTCTCTGGGCAACCTGGGCCAGGGCCTCCCCACCCTCATAGGAGAACATTTCCTCCTAAGATCTTGTCTCAGTCTTCCCTCTTTCAGCTCAAAACTGTTCCCCCTCATCCCATCCTATTGGGGGTTGGACTGGATGACCTTTATGGTCCCTTCCAACCCAAACCATTCCATGATTGCAACCCTGCGCTCCCAGATCAAGGGCCCCTCCCCAGCTTTCCTGGAGCCCCTTTCAGTACTGGGAGGCTGCTCTAAGGTCTCCCTGGAGCCTTCTCTTCTCCAGGCTGAACAACCCCAACTCTCTCAGCCTGTCAGAGAATTATAGAATAGGTTGGGTTGAAAGGGGCTTCAAAGCCCATCCAATTCCATGCCCCTGCCATGGGCAGGGACACCTCCCATGGGATCAGGGGTCTCCAAGCCCCATCCAACCTGGCCTTTAACACCTCCAGGAATGGGGCATCCAAAAAGAAGACTAAAACGAGGCTGTAAAGCAAGCTTTTCAGGGAAGTGAGGAAGGGGAAGAGGGAGCGGCCACCAAAAATAGATGAGCAGATCCTGCTGTCCCCCCCTGTGTTGCCGCAGCCAGTGGGTTCCTGGTGGGGCTGTAAACATGTTGTGGTTGCTAGGTTTGTGCAGGGTGTTATTTTTGGATCCTCTCTGCGATCGCTTCCCAACAGCGACACAGCTGACTCCAAAATGTGCCGCAGATACTGGTTTTAAAAAAGATTCTTCTCAAGGTCGTCTCTCCAATTTCTTCTCGAAGGGGACAGGTGACACATTTTTTCCCTGACCCCCCTTCCCGTTGGCACAGAGGGAGAAGAGCTGTTCTCCAGGTCCCTCTGTAGGTGAGGACCCCCCTCTGGAATGCCTGCAGAAGGTGTAAAGCTGAGCCTGAAGTGAGGGTTGATGGAATCTGTTCATTGAAGCTCATCTGGGGGTGGCACATGTTGCTAATTGGTATTGAAATCCTGTTTAAAACAAATGGAGTGATGAAAGGCAACCTTCGCGCAACCAAGTGTTCGCTGGGAACTTCAGACGTTACAGTTGGAAGGTATTAACTAAGGGTGCATAATGAGACAGCTCTGACTCATTAACACAAGGTAATTAAAACTTGGGCCGTCCTGTCTAAGGCGTCTGGAGCAAAGTTCTGGGAGGAAGACACAGGGAAGATGTGGATCTGTTGGAGCGAGTCCAGTGGAGGCCACAGAGATGATCCGAGGGCTGGAGAACCTCTGCTGTGAGGACAGACTGGGAGAGCTGGAGAGGAGAAGGCTCTGGGGAGACCTCAGAGCAGCCTGAAAGGGGCTCCAGGAAAGCTGGGGAGGGGCTCTTGATCAGGGAGTGCAGGGATAGGATGAGAGGAACGGTTTTGAGCTGAAAGAGGGGAGATTGAGATGAGATCTTAGGAAGAAATTCTTCACAATGAGCGTGGGGAGGCCCTGGCCCAGGTTGCCCAGAGCAGTGGTGGCTGCCCCATCCCTCAGGGTTCCAAGGCCAGTTTGGATGGGGCTTGGAGCCCCCGATCCAGTGGGAGGTGTCCCTGCCCATGGCAGGGGGGTGGAACTGGATGGGCTTTGAGGTCCCTTCCAACCCAAACTATTCCTTGATTCCATGAAGCCGGAGGCTTGGGATACTCTGTGTTGCTCAGCTGGTGGTGGAGGTGGAAGCCACTCGGTATCTGGCTTGATATCCTCCTGGATCAAAGGGTGCTGAGCCCCTCTTGGGTGCTGGGTGGGTGCTTTGGGCAGTGTGAGTTGTAGGCTGGCGGGCAGTCAGTCCATTCCTTCTCCTCTTCTGAAGGCTCCGGCAGCGCTCGATGCTTTATGAAATGTCATAAAAGAGGAACACCTTTATTAATAAAACTATTTTGTCCACTCGTGTTGCCCAAACTAATGGAGGGGCCGTAATGTTGAATAAATCCTACTGGGAGCAGGGCTCTCCTTCTCCCCTGCCTCCCCGCTCCACCCCATTTCACGTTTTAGAAGTGCCACAAATCATAACTCGGGTCCTAATTCCAGCTCTACGGTTATCCAGGCCATTTCCTCAAACAATTGTTTGCTTTTTAAAACCCACCCTTAATTTAACAATTTATTCCCTTTATGCCCAGGCCACTGAGGTGATGCTCGTGCAGCGTCCGAGAAACGCAAAGCCCAGAACTTTCACGCGGCCAGAAAATGATTTTTCTTCTTTGTGGTTTATTGTATCCTCTTATCTTGTCATATAATAGAAATAATGTTTATGACATTGAGGCCTCAGCATCACTTGGCATTTAACCAACCTCAAAAGCAGTTTATTGCTTTGTATACTCTACCTCCATGACCATTATCCCTTAAATCTCTATTGCTCCATAATATACGAGGCAACAAATGGCTTCGGCGATTGGTTAAATGTGGAGCCGAAGCTAAGGTGGGTTTTGTAGCTTGTATAATCCAAACGAATATAGATTATTCCTTTTATACGAGTCCTGGGAGGAAAAAAAATTGCCCTCTTCTCTTTCCAAGAAGCAACGAGCTCTGCTCGTCACGGTTCAAACTCTGCGGTGGCCCAGGACGCGTGCGGTGCCTTGGCCGCTCGGAGCTTTTGCCGTGGGATTTCCAGCCATGGAGCTGTCAGGGTTGGGAGCCTGAGGTGGGATTTGTTGTGGTGTGTCTTCATCCCAATGGCAGGTAGGGATGGGCTCCACCAGTTTGAGAAATGAGTCTTGTCGCTGTCTCTGCAGGTCATAGAATCCTGGAATGGTTTGCGTTGGAAATGACCTCAAAGCCCATCCAGTTCCACCCCCTGCCATGGGCAGGGACACCTCCCACTGGATCAGGAGGCTCCAAGCCCCATCCAGCCTGGCCTTGGACACCTCTAGGGCTGAGGCAGCCACAGCATCTCTGGGCAAACCGTGCCAGAGCCTGCCCACCACCGTAGAGAAACATTTCTTCCAAGATTTAGGTCTGAACGTTCTCAGGAGGAACACATCATTCCAGAGAAGTTGTTGAGATTAAGATAGACAGGGTAATATATGGAAGCGAGTAGGTAGGTGAGGAGAGCAGCGCAGAGCTGAGAGGAGGGAACAACCTTGCCCCTTGCTTTGCAGCAGAGCATCTTTCTTCTGCTCCAGTTTCAAAGGTTTGTGTGGTTTCCGTCCTCTCCTTCCAGTTACGGTGTGAGGAGAGGGGATTCTGCCCCTCTGCTCCGCCCTGGGGAGACCCCACCTGAAGCCCTGGGACCAGGTCTGGAATCCTGAGCACAGGAAGGACCTGGAGCTGTTGGAGCAGGTCCAGAGGAGGCCATGGAGATGATTCGAGGGCTGGAGAACCTCTGCTGTGAGGACAGGCTGGG
Source organism: Tapera naevia (assembly GCA_033556795.1). Lineage (NCBI taxonomy): Eukaryota > Metazoa > Chordata > Aves > Cuculiformes > Neomorphidae > Tapera > Tapera naevia. The sequence goes on along the minus strand of JAUMJJ010000411.1, from coordinate 73,991 downwards.
AGAGTTGGGGTTGTTCAGCCTGGAGAGGAGAAGGCTCTGGGGAGACCTTAGAGCAGCCTGAAAGGGGCTCCAGGAAAGCTGGGGAGGGGCTCCTGATCAGGGGGTGCAGGGAAAGGGAGGGGGAATGGTTTTGAGGAGAAGGGTGACCTGGACCCAGCGATGCCACCTCGCGCCGGGGGAGCAAAGGATTGGACCACATGGGAAGCGCTTCCCAGCCTCCTGGCAGCCCTTTCTGGTGGCTCTGGGTGATACAGGGACCTCCCCTGTGTCCTGAAAGGGGTTGGGCTGACACCCCCCTCTATCAGTGCAATGTTGAATATATGGAGTGAGAATTAAATATATGAATGAATTAAATGCATTAAATATATTAAATATGTCGTACATATTATATTTATTAAATGTATAAAATATATTAAACATTAAATATATTAACTATATCAAATGCATCAAATAGATTAAATATATTAAATTTTAAATATAATAAAGACATCAAATATATTAAATATGTCAAATAAATAGATTAAATATATAAAATAAAATTATCAAATAAGTTAAATATATCAAATAGATTAAATAGATTAAATATACCAATTATATTAAATATACAAAGTATATTGAATATATTAAATATACAAAGTATTTTGAATATATGAAATATACAAAGTCTATTGAATATATGAAATATATGAAGTATATTGAATATATTAAACATACAAACTATGTTAAATAGATATGATGGAGTGAGAATAAAATCCTTCTCAGGGCTTTCTGCTCAGGCCCAGCTGCCCCTGCTCCATCCTTAGCATGCAAAGTCACGTCGGCGCCGTGTCCCTGCTGCACCCAAGTGATTTGAGGAGCTGAGCCATAAACCAGGGCTCCTCTCCCCACTTTTTAAATGGGAAGCCACGCCTGCAGCTCCGTGCTGAGGAATTCCTGCCTCCTCGCCTCACGTCTGCGAGCTTTTGATTTAAAGCTGCCTCAGCCAAAATCAAATCCTGCAGAGAAACATGGTGGTTTAAAAGGTCTTCTGTTATTTCACAGCGACGCAGGTTTGCAGAGTTAATTATTTATTTCAAATGAAGGCCCTTCCAGCTGCAGGACCTGCGCATCCAGCACCGGAACAGCAGATGCTCCACAAATCTCCGGGCGTTTCCGCCTTGAAGGAGGCCTTGGTTGGAGCAACTGGAGGTTGGTAGCATCAAAAAAAAAGTGAATTACGTTGGAATTATTACTCATGGATCATCAACAGGATAGAACAATATCTCCCACCTCTTGCTGAAGGTGTTTTGGGGAGTTGGGGAGGGTAAAAAAAAAAGCTAATTTTGAATAATAATAAGCTTGAGAAGGCATCTGAAACCAGTAAACGTTTATTTTTTACACTCCTATAACTTAAAAACGGCCAAACCAATTTAAACCAAATTGGATCATAAAAAATATTGCTCCTAGGCTGAGCCCCTCTATGCCAAGTTCCAGTCGAGAATGAATTTTTATTACCAAATTATAAACCCCCTAGAAATGAAGGTTTAAAATGGAAATGTTGACAGACCTTTAACTACAAAAGCGCTATAATAGAACTTCTTTTTTTTTTTATAAAATGGCTGGTTTAAAATATAATTAAGGCTTAAATATTATTTAATAGCAGTGTTTCCTGTAAGTTAGAATCTTTATCATTCCTATGGTTGGGATTCATTGCCAGTTCCGAGAGTGCCAGCTCGGCTGTGCCGTTGGAGCACGCGCGGTGCTGAGCCGACACCGACGCTTGTCTGGCAAACAGAAAGGGCTCTGCACTGCCAACTCCCCTTTTCCAAATAATGCCTGGATGTTCTTGCAAAAATCATGGAATCCTGGAATGGTTTGAGTCAGAACGGACCTCAAAGCCCATCCAGTTCCACCGTCGCTGCCATGGGCAGGGACACCTCCCACTGGATCAGGGGGCTCCAAACCCCATCCCTTGGACACCTCCAGGGATGGGGCAGCCAGGGGTTCTCTGGGCAACCTGGGCCAGGGCCTCCCCACCCTCACAGCAAAACATTTCTCCCTAAGATCTCATCTCAAATCTCCCCTCTTTCAGCTCAAACCCCTTCCCCCTCATCCTGTCCCTGCACTCCCTGATCAGAAGACCCTCCCCAGCTTTCTTGGAGCCCCTTTCAGGCTGCTCTAAGGTCTCCCCAGAGCCTTCTCCTCTCCAGGCTGAACAACCCCAGCTCTCCCAGCCTCTCCTCGTAGCAGAGGTTCTCCAGCCCTCGGATCACCTCCGTGGCCTCCTGGACCCGTTCCAACAGTTCCATCTCCTTCCTACATTGAGGATTCCAGACTTGGACCCAGGGCTCCAGGTGGGGTCTCCCTGGAGTGGAGCAGAGAGGCAGAACCCCCTCCCTGGCCCTACTGGCCAGCGGCTTCGGGAAGAACGTGCCACAGGATGAAGGTGCCACGTGCACCTCTGCAAAGACTCAACCTTGAACACTTGTTTGTGGTTCATTCTTTGCAGGAAAACACGTTTGCATCCCCTCTGGCTGACGAGGTATTAATTAGGAGCTGTGCTTCAGGCAGGGCAGCTGTTCGGGTGTTCTCAGCACGTGCTGACAGCCTGTGTGGGCGCTTTGGGAAGCCACAGCCTGACCAGCTGGGATGGAGCTGGAAGCCCTTTGGGCTGCAGAGCCATCCTTGCAGGGAAAAGGAAAGGATATTCCTTTTGCAAGGGCTTTTCATGGGCTTTTCCCAGCTCCTGGAGCGATGCTTGTGCTGTCACAGCTCCGCACCACAGCCCTCCCAGTGCCTTTGCCCTTGGCACTGGTGCCACACGGTGAAAGGTTCTGCACAGCCGCTGCACCCCGGCCAACCTGGCCCTCAGCTTCCATCCCTGCCCCCTAAATCCTCTTTTTTTTCTGCCTTCCTCTCCCCTGACGTGAAAAGCTGCTGATCAAAAATAACCCCTGGATGGTTGGTGCAGGGCCAGGGTGCAGGGCTTGTCACAACACCCAGTTTCTCTGGAATGATTGGGAGAGGAACAGTTCCTGTGGGGTGTCCTCTCCATTTCCCTCCTGGCTTTCTTTCTTTCCACCATCATTTTGGAGATGAATGAGCTTCCTGCCTTTACCCCTCTTCAGAACTCCTCGTGACAACCTCCTGGTAGCAGGAGGCAGAGCCCCATGAGATCCTCACCCAGATCTGCTGGGGTGGTGGGGTTTGCATAGGGTTTGTTGATTCAGAAAGTCTTCAGACACCTGATAGAAGGCAACTTCACCAGGAAATTTGGAATGTTTGGAGGGAGAACTCTGCAATGGTCGACTCCTGCGTGCACGACGCTGCTCGCCCTCCCTCTCCTTCCTCACAGGAGCTGCTCTCCCTTCCGCAGCCACAGGTGAAGAGCTGGGGGTGGGAGAGCAGCGTTTCCCCGCCCTGCAGGGGCACCCACCCTACAGCCCTTTGGGGAGGGGGTGTTCCACAGTGTAGATGTTGAAGCAAAATGTGGCTGGAAGTGTGTGCTGTGTGGTTTTGGCTGTCGCAGTGTCCTCCTGCGGCATCAGCTGCGCATGCAGGGCTGGAATTGCACTGGCAGAAGGGCTCTGGAAGCCGCAGTGTCCATGCAGGGTAAGGCTCTGCTGCATCTTCCACTGGAAACCTCCCGGATGCAGGTGTTGAAGGATATTTGGGTCTTTTTTTTCAGTGGGAGGTAATTGCTTACAAACAGAAACGGGTTTAATGTGTACGTAGAGATCAATAGCTTCAATTCCTGGTGGTTCCTTTCATGTTTGGATTTTTGCAGGAACACCTGTGCTGTGACATTGGTTTCTTGCTTTGGAGGCACAGGGAGGTTGGGCAATAGCTTTTACTCTCCTCGTGCAGGGAATGGTGTGGTAGAGCGAGCGCTGTTTGCATTTCTGAGCTGTAGTGGCTGCGGCAGCGCTTGAAATGAAGAGAAATCTGCATGGTTTCCCCCTGTGTTGTCTTAGAGGTGCTGTGAGGATACCAAATAATGCCTTAAGATATGCAAATCCTGGCTTTAATGCAGGTCCTGTCAAAGAAAATGCTCTCAGAGGATGAGAAGTGCTGCACAGCTCCAGCTCACCATCCTCTGCCGCCGTATCAGGCGCCTGCGCCGCTCGCTTCATTAGCACCCTTGTTCATTTTTGGCGTCCAACGGAGTGGATGAGGCAGCACACAACCAGTAAACCTATTTCATGTGGCAATAGAATAGCCAGTAATGGATCTAATTGCCCTTTTGGAGCACCTCCTTTGTCCCAAAGGATTCTTCAAGCCATCACAAATCATGGCAGAAATGCCCCGAGCGCTGAGCTGTGGCGCTGGGGAGGGCGCGATCCCCGTCTCCCGCGCAAAGGGAGCCCCTCCTGCAGCTGGGAGCTCACAGACAGCAGCACAGTTTGCTTGGGAGCTGCTTACAACTTCATTTAACCTTCCTGGTTTTGGAGGAAGGGTGCTCAGCAGCACCACGAGGCATCAAAGCCTGTTTCCAGGGAAAGCTGGGCTGCTCAGCCATCTGCTTTCCGAAGGGCGACTTGCAGACTCAGCAACTATAAATAAAGAGAGAGCGCACACCAGGACGGGTTCTGTAGAAACGGTCCTGGATGTGTCAGTACTGGTGCATTTAGAGACATGGAATGGCTTGGGTTGAAGGGACCTCAAAGCCCATCCAGTTCCATGGGCAGAGACACCTCCCACTGGATCAGGGGGCTCCAAACCCCATCCAACCTGACCTTGGACACCTCCAGGGATGGGGCAGCCACAGCTTCTCTGGGCAACCTGGCCCAGGGCCTCCCCACCCTCACAGGAGAACATTTCTTCCCAAGATCTCATCTCAATCTCCTCTCTTTCAACTCTGTTCCCACTTGTCCTCTCCCTGCACTCCCTGATCAAGAACCCCTCCCCAGCTTTCCTGGAGCCCCTTTCAGGCTGCTCTAAGGTCTCCCTGGAGCCTTCTCCTCTCCAGGCTAAACAACCCCAACTCTCCCAGCCTGTCCTCACAGCAGGGGTGCTCCAGCCCTTGGATCATCTCCATGGCCTCCTGTGGGCTTGCCCCAACAGCTTCATCTCCTTCTTATGTCGGGGATTCCAGAACTGGACAGCGGGGTCTCCCTGGAGTGGAGCAGAGGGGCAGAATCCCCTCCCTGGCCCTGCTGGTCCCACGGCTTTGGGTGCAGCACAGGACACCGTTGGTTTCTGGGCTCTGAGCACATGTTTCTGGCTCACGTTGAGCATTGGTATGGATAGGAACAAATCCTGGCTGCCAGGTCTACAGGTGTCTCAGGGTGCCCATTGATGCCTGGCCTATTTTGGAGCCCATCACACCAGGTCTGGAGTTTCTTGGGTGCTGCCGTGGTGTCAATGTCTGGTTTGGGTTTGGTTTTGCCTTTCCTGAGCCGTATCCTCCTCATTCCCAGCTGATGGGAGGGTTTCCACTTTCCACAGCGGGTGGGGATGAGGAGGAAGGGTTTCCCCTTTCTTGGGAACATGATCAGGGCTGCAAAAGTCACTGCAAAGAAACATGGCCCTGTGTTACTGCTCTTTTTGATTTAAGGGAGTTTCACAATGCTGGAGTTTCTGCTTGGAACGAACGACTCTTGTTCCTCACCCAAAGCTCTCGTTCCCTATCAAAAATGCAAACCACGTGTGCTGTGAGCACGAAACCATAAATTGAGCCGGGCTCTTTTATTAACTTGAAATTAAACTGATGGAAAAGCTCCAGCTCGTGGGCTGGAGCCGAGAGCTGCCGGTGGCTGCCGACTCCCGCAAGGAACACGAACCCGCGCGTTGCCGCGTTGGCCGTGCCTCGCGAGCTCCTCCGATCTCATCCCTGCAACTGCAAAACCTGTTTGGCATCCAGCCCCATAAATTAAAGGAGAAACAGGTCCCTGGGTTTGGAGGTTTTGGAGGGAGGAGGGGCTGGTTAGGAAACCAGAGCGCGATTCTAAGGCACAGTCGGAGCTCAGGATTGAATTTTTCCTCCCTCTTTGAGGCTCTGGGTTTTTTCTTGGTCGGTAAAATATTTCCTTATGTTAAAAAAAAAGAGCTTTTAAAGACAAAGCTGTTTGTTTCTTTGGGTTTTTTTGTTGCTCAAAGCCTCACTCCTACCTGTCTGCCAATCTCAGAGAACATTATGAATGCTCTGTAAGGTGGAGACGCAGACTGAGCTCTAACAAAGCCCTCATCATCCTCATGGATGCGTTCGATTTCCAAAAAGGTACCCAGGTTTGCAGGGTTTTCTCTAAAGTCCTTGCATAAACTCCAGCCAAAATTGTCACTTAAAGGTAGGAAATAAGTAGAGGGGGGGCTCAGCCTGGATTGTGCATGCCATTCCCCAGCAAAAATGGTGCTGAGGAGTCTGCATTTGACTCTGAGGAGAGGGAGAGGCACATTTTCCTTCGGCTCTGTAGACCCCACACAGAGTTATTGGTAACCAATGACCTGGTTTGAGTTCAATATCAAAATAGGCAGTGGCTCTTGATCAGGGAGTGCAGGTATGTGACAAGAGGGAAGGGTTTTGAGCTGAAAGAGGGGAGATTGAGATGAGATCTTAGGAAGAAATGTTTTGCTGTGAGGGTGGGGAGGCCCTGGCCCCGGTTGCCCAGAGCAGTGGTGGCTGCCCCATCCCTGGAGGTGTTCAAGGCCAGGCTGGATGGGGCTTGGAGCCCCCTGATCCAGTGGGAGGTGTCCCTGTCCATGGCAGGGGGTGGGACTGGATGGGCTTTGCGGTCCCTTCCAACCCAACTCATCCCATGATTTGTTTTCAAGAGCCTCTTCCACCTGTTCGCTTCCCAAATCACGGAGAGACGCGACCGAGATTCGCCCAGAAGCGAGGAGGAAGCTCTCAGCAATCAGAGATCAGCTAAAATGCTCTTTTTTCCCTCTCCCAAGGATGCTCTCTGGGCATTGTTGGATGGTGGAGGCCGCTCCGCCCCTCTGCGGCAGCCGGGCTGGTGCTGCTGCTGGCGCAGAGCAGCGCAGAGAGCGGTGGATGCGGCTCTCCAAGCCATGGCAATGATCCCAGAGGAGATGCTTTGTGGAGAGAAAAGCCCGTGCACCTCCTTGCTGGAGAGCAGGGTGGAAAAAAAAACCTTTAAGAAATAATATCTCAGGTCCTTTCATGTGAGATTGCAAATAAAAAGGGAGGGGATTTCCAGGGGTGCTTTTTTTATGCTTTAGGGTTGGGGGTTTTTTTGGGTAACACTTCTTCCCCCCTCAGCGGTTGCTGATTTACTTGAGAACCTGCCTTAAAGAGTCACTTTTTGGGTTGAGGTGGAAAAGCTCACGATAAATAACCTTTCTTTTGAGTTGCTCTTTTGACGCAGGAGCCGGGAGGTTTGTGAAGGATTCCCAGGGCAAACGCTGCGTTCTCCCTTCACTGGGGATTGTGATGCTGTAGCCTCACAAAGGACTGGGGAGGGGAAAAAAAAAAGGGACTTTGGGGGCTTTTTCTTCTCCGTGCATAAAGAACAGGGCACGTGGCCGAGCTGCAAAGTCCCCTTTGTGTGCAGAAAGGAGCAAGCGGAGGTTTTTCCCTTTGCCACAAACCTCAGGATTGGTGGTGCTGGAGGATTTCAGGCTCCTGGCAAGGAAAGCAAAGGGTGATGTGGGAGAGGCTGAGCTTTCGTCTCCATAAAATCCCTGCCCTTCCTAAAAGATCCCAACTGGAAATCTCCTGCTGGGGGTAAATCTTTGGAGGAGCCGTAGCATCGCCTTTATTTAACACCTGCTTAATGGTGCGAGCTGAGAAACGGCAGCGCCACTTCCCCAGCTCTTGTACCAGCTGGTTCCCTTATATAATTTTTTAATACACCGGATTAAAACAATAAAAACATTAAAAGTCTTCAGAATTCTCCCCCCGAGAGTAAATATCGAGACAATAAAGAGTCGCGTGCGGTAGGGAATGGGGTTGGGAGAGTTTTGCAGCGCTGCAAAACAAGCTGTAAATTCATCTCGGCGCTAAAGCCTGCGGAACGGAACGTTCTGGTGGAATGAAGTTCTTGCAAAATAGGGAATCGGTTTGGTTTTGTGGTAGTTAAAGGGGTTTTGGCTACTTCAGGTCGTTTATAAATGGGAATTGCGTTATACGGAAAAGTGGAGTTTATTTTTGGGGGACAGACAGGGAGTTCTGATCACTGGAATAATTGACAGGAATTCAGCATCACCTCTCATCTTCATCTACTTAAACCCCCCTTCATCTGGGCTTTGGATGAGTTCCGGTCTCAAAAAAAAGCCCATTTACTTATAAACATTCAAATATTATAAATATTCAAAATTTCAAAAAGAAATATTCAAAGGACTGGTTTTGAAGCAATCCAAGCTAGATGGAAGAGTAAGGACACATCGTTCCGCCGGTGTCTCGCTCGCGTGCATCTCACTCTTGGCTTTGTGTTTTGGGCGTGAGGCTCCTGCTTTCCCCCGCGATACCGGGTGCTTTGCAGGGCTGGAGGTCCAAGCATGAGCTCTTCATCACCATCATCTGCACTTGTAAATCTGCTAATTCCCCTCCTCTCCGGGGTGTTAATCCAAGCTTTTGTTTCCGCAGCTGGGGAGGGGGGGGTTATTCCCTGCCCACGTTTTTAGGTATTAAACCCAATTTGCGACTGCTGCGTTGGCTCGTCTCCCTTTTAAGAGGCGCGCGTGGTGTTTGCTATAAAACCTCAAAACATTTGTAAGCTTTAGAAGAAAATTTAAATGCAATTTTGCTTTGCCTGCGCGTGAGGTTTTATTATCTGCAGCCCATCACGGAGGTAGAAAAATTGTTAAAGCCCCTTAAGGACGTGAGGAAAGTGATTTTGGTGACCTCAGCTGTATATTTCGACATCGCTGAATCATCACCCCCATCTCGGTGGGGATAATCGCGGCTCGCGGAGCCGGGAGCGCGGTTCGGGCTGGGAACGAAGCCGTCCATCACCCAACCTGGGGCAAAGCTGTTTGTGTTGTGCCCGGCTCTCCTTGGAGTTTTTTTTTTTGCATGTAAAGAGTTTATCCACTTAATTTTTATTAAGGGCTGCAGGTGGAAAGTGATGTTAAAAGGGTTTGCCATTAGTCAGGAGTGGCTAAGGAGGCAATTAGAAGCGAGCGAGAGCCCCGGGCTGGTGCGAATCGCGGTTGGGGAGTCCAAATCAGCCCCAGAAAGGCTTTTTGCTGGGGATTTTGTTGGGTCACTGAGTACAAAGCCGAGTGACAGCGAGCTGGGAGCGCGTTAATGCACTCCTTGAAGGTTGTGTAGACAACTGAAAGCTCCCCGTCGCGAGCTCCCTTCGTGAAGAGGCTTTGCTTCTCCGTAATCCTCACCCGGCTCGCTGGGGGAAAAAACCCGACACCTTTGGAACGAGGGTGCGGCTGTGTAATGATTGAAATGGATTTGGGGAGACAAAAGAGGATCCAGGTCCTCAGTGTGAAACATCTCCCGTGTGTAGGATGGAGTCAAAGAGCTTGGAGTTTGACCCCCCCTTGCAATAGGCTGCTCGGAGAAGTCATAAATCTGGAGAGAGAAGAGGGTCACTGAGAACCTCATCAGGGTGGGAGCAGCAGCGCCGCGTTAATGTGCCCATAAATCTACCTGTTCCGATAAAACAGGTGGCTCTTCCAAGAGGCAAAAATAGTCAAAAGCCTGGGATTTTTTTTCCCTGCTGCTGCCTATCTCCGTTTAAAAGCTTAATTACCGCCGTGCGCTGACATCCGACCACTCATCACGGGCAGTCGCGGCCCTTTGGAGACCATGGGGTTTGGGTTTGCGCCTGGAAAGCAGGGGAAGAACAAGGGGGAAGGTGCTCGGGTTGGCCAAAAATTGGGGAGAAAGGTGTGGAGAGGCACAAGTATAGGATGGGTTTTCACGCGCGGCGGTGGTGAGGTTGGTGCTGGGAAGCTGTTTGGGGATACGGTCTTGGAGCTCTCTGAGTGCAGATGGATGGAAGGGATCAGATGGATCTGGATGGATGGTAGGGACGTGGATGCATAGAAGGGATATGGATGAGTGGAAGGGATGGAGATGGATGGAAGGGATGGAGATGAATGGAAAGGATACAGCTGGATGGAAGGAAGGGTGCAAGGGCAGGACAGGAGTCACTGCAGTCACTGATGAATCCCTCGGTCCCTCATTTCCCACCTTGCACTGGGACATCTGTGGCAGGTGTCACGATCTCTGCAGAGCCCTCGTACCTCTCGCTCGCCGTCACTCGTGTAGGTGAAAGGACCAAACCCTTCATATTTCTACAACTCTTTCCCAGAATGCCCCAGGCACTCCTCAAGGTGGCCAAGAACCCATAAATCTCAGTTTGCCTCCTGTATTTTGTGTCTCCACTTGATGATATCCCACCCACCACCCTCTGGAGTTGCCCTCCTGCTTTGTAGACTGTGTGAGTCTATTTAAGTGGTGCCCACGCACGTCTGGGGGTGAGGGTCTACGTTTCCTTACAGCTCAATCCCTCCAACTGGAAAATGCTGGCATTAAAGTGGAAACCCCTCCCAGGCCTCTCAGCCACCTGAATCCTGACTTCATTTAGACATCAGGAAGAAATTCTTCACAAAAAGCGTGGTGAGACACTGGCCCAGGTTACCCAGGGAAGTGGTGCCTGCCCCATCCCTGAAGGTGTCCAAGGCCAGATTGAATGAGGCTTGGAGCCCTCTGAGCCAGTGGGAGGTGTCCCTGCCCATGGCAGGGGGTTGGACCTGGATGGGCTTTGAAGTCCCTTCCAACCCAAACCCCTCCTAAAGTGGTGCTGTTGGAGTTCTCCCAGGTGAGATCCCATCTCAGGTCCACAAAATCCGCTCGTTTTTTCAGGCCGTGGAGCCCGTGAGGAGAGGCTCGCACCCCATGAATGGGTGGGCACCGACCCAATATCACAAATGAATTGAAGGAAATCAACCTTAAAAACCTGAATGGGGACCGTGTGTCCCTTTTTCTAATTGTAGTGGTGCTCAGAGGTCAAGGCTGAGTCACATCGGCTCTTCCAGGCTGCAGCGTACGAGCACAATGGGTCCTCTTTTTCCACTGGAGCTAACTTTTTGGTTTTAAGGTGTTTTCTCCTGGTCCTGAACAATGGTGCAGCCAAGAGGCATCACCTCAGCCCACTACAAGGCATCTTGCAAGAGGAACAGCCACCAAAGCTCTTAGATGGGATTGAATTCAACCTCTTCTCCCTCAGCAGGGAGGTTGAGTTGGAAATCATAGAATCATAGAATCACCTGAACTGGAAGGGACCCAAAAGGATCATTGAGTCCAACTCCTTTCCCTACACAGGACACTCCCAGCATTCACCGTGTGGCTGAGGGCATTGTCCACATGGAATGCTGGCAGGGTGCATGCCATGATTGCTTCCCTGGGGAACTGTTCCAGTGCTCTACCACCCACTGGGTGAAGAACCTCTTCCTTAAATGACTCTAAGGAGGTTGGATTGGTGTTGAGGGACTTGCTCTCCGGAGCGCAATCTGCTGTTGGAGCCCCACTTTCCCAGCACATCTTTTCCCAGGGTAAGTGTGGCAAGGGCAATATCGCCGTCCCGCTTGGGCACGGGAGCTCCTGCAGACCCAACTCCCACCCAGCTGCCTTGGGCATCTCAAGATCCAAGAGAGACAACGGAGTCCTGGTTTGGGCTCAGTCCTGCTGGCTCAGACCACTTGGTGTCCCTTTACCTAGGTTTTCCAGCTCGCTGGTGATGCTGCTTTGCTGGGAGAGCATCTCAGCATCCCTGCTGGACGCGAGCTACGAGATTCCCCATTGTCACCCCAGCTGAAGGGCTGCGTTTCCAGTGAAACCAAGTGCTGGGCTTCAATATGTGGCTGGAAGGGAGCAAGGAAGCCACAGCAGCTCCTACTCCAGCTCTGCTGGGGCTGTGAGTGCTCCAACAACCTGCTAGCAGCTCCTCTCCTCGCCCGCGCGGTACGGACAGCCTTGGCCACCATCCAGAGACTCTTTTTAAGTCTCCCAAAGCACAAATCCTCAGCCCCGTAGACAAATTAATCGACTCCAGTTCGGATTTAATTATTTTTTACGCAGACATTCTTGTTTCGCTGGGTATGAGAAGGAGTTTCCTGTTATTCTTTTCTTTTCACTCTATAAATTATCTCTCGCATGCCTGCGCCGTTGGCTGCCGACGCTGTTTGTTTGCCGAGAATAAGAGTCTTTGCTCCCAGATTATTCATTCAGGAGCTGTCGAGCGGTTGAGGCAGGAAGGGTGACTCATTCCATAAACAGCAAAGGCTTGCAGGGAAAGGCAGGAACCCGGATTGGGTTTCTGTGGCAGAACTGAAAGCTTTGGGGGTGGATGGATTTATTTTGCCTTCCCTTCTCTGTTTTTACCCTTTCTTTGCTATCCCAGCACCAGGGGCTGACGATTCTTTCTCCACGTTGGCCCCATGAATAAAACAACTACATAATTCACCCTTTTCCTCCCCATAAGCCTCATAACTTCCCAGGCTGCTCAGCCCCAGCAGCATTTTGCGTTAGGGCAGGGCAGGAATTCCACTTTAGCCCCAGCTTCCTGCCCTCTGCCCGTTTTCCTTGCTCTCTCTTCCCCAGCTCTTGGATGCTGAAGCTCCTTAATGAATCTCACTTGAAATACGGTTGGGGGAAGGAGGCTGTAATTGCCTTTGTTAATGGGTTCTTGCTTTCACACAGCTCTTGGTCCTTGCATGCGCGGTCGGCTCCCTCTCCTAACGCCCTCCTGAAGTTATGGAGCCTTTTCCCTTTTTATTTCCTCTGTCTGGTAGGGTAGGGGAAGAATTGATGGCTCGCCCAAGGTCACACTGAAAACCTGCAGTGCTGCTGGGATTCGAGTCGGGGACGTAATAATGATTCACATCCACGCTGGAGCTCTCGAGGGGTTCCCATGGGGCAGGAGCGTATCCGTAGGCACGAGCTGCGGAGTCGCTGACGCTCTGCAACTCCACCCCCTCGCTCACCTCTGTTAATTACCGCTGTGCCTCTCCTCTTAAGTTATGTGGCAGCGGTAATTAATACATGGGTTTTAATAACCTTCAACTTGGAGCCGAAACAAGGCTTAGAAATGCTCCACCATGTGGAAGTCAATAATTATTGCATTTCCAGGTCGGAGCCCGACGCCGCAGGCTTTGTGCCGCTGTGGACACATCCCCTGCATTGTCTGCTGAGGAGCTCCTGGAGGCTCCCCTGGAGCAGAGGAGGAGGGTGGTGGTGTCTTTGAAAATCCTGCCTGCTCCCACCTAGCAGAGAGACCCATCAGGGACTGGGGAGCCAGCTTAAGGTTTGCATCCCAGGCTGCAATTCCAGTGGCTGTCCCAGAGGAGCTGTACCTGCTCCTCATCTCTGGGGCTGGGTGTCCTTTGAGCAAAAGATGCTTCAGAAGCCACCTCAACCATCTGCTGGTTTACTACATCCGCCCCTTTTTTAAACAGAAGAGAAGGACTTTTTGTGGTCTTTCTGGAGTTCCTCGGTGGCTGGAGGGCTGGGTTGGCTACCTAAAGCCCCCGGTGTCCAACCCAGGATAAATCCAGCTGGAATGAGTGCCTTCCTAGGTTGGCTTCTGGCTGCTCCACTTGGCTTTGTCTGCACCCAGACGTGCTGATGCTCAGTGCAGGTTGTGCTGGAGATGGAGGAGAGGCTTTCTAAACTAAAGTTGAATCCAGAGTTGATTAAAGAGTTTGCCCGCTGTGTCCTTGGCCGAACGAGCTTTCCTCCTCACCTCTCCGTGCTGTGCTGGAGGCCAGATGGTTGCTGCCTTTCCCCCCCCTGCTGAAACACCTGCATTCCAGCGGAGGGGCATGTGTATGAGAAGCCCTTTGGGATTAGGGAAGCTATAGAAATGTAAATTAAATTATTTACCTACTCCCAGTTAAATGCTCTGCCCTTCTGCCCAAGGAGGAACTGGATGGGATGAGCTCCAGAACCTGCTTAATTCTTTGTTTAAAATTGCAGGGAAGTTTGGGGAGCAACGGAAGGATCCAAAATACAGAATTGCCCCTAAAATTCTGCTCCCTGGTCCTTGCTGCTGTATAAAATGTGCAGCTCATCTGTCACTTCCCTGATCTCAGGGAAATCTCAGTGTCCTGTGTCTCACCTTTGCATCTGAACCTTGCTGCTGCTCTCCCTTGTTGGTGGGAGAAGTGGAGAGCGAGGATTCTGTGACCCAAGGGGAGATGTTGCTGTGGCACCACTTTGTGATAACCAGCTTAAAACAGACAGAAAAACACCATCTCAAGGCAGGTGGTGCTCTCGGAGCAAAAAGCAATCGAAAAAGACAAATTGTTGTGGTTTGCACAAGGTTTGTCCCAAAGAAAGTGTTAAAGAAAGGGCTTTTTGGCTGTTTGGATGTGACTCGCTGGCAGCAGCACTGGTTGCTGCCTGTGAAGAGACTGAAGTGTCTGGTTCTTATTCTTATTCTTATTCTTATTCTTATTCTTATTCTTATTCTTATTCTTATTCTTATTCTTATTCTTATTCTTATTCTTATTCTTATTCTTATTCTTATTCTTATTCTTTCTTCTTTTTTTTTTTGTTTTTAAAAACAAGGAAAGGAACCTGAATTAATCACAGGGCAGGATGTAAGCAAATTTGTAAAGTAAAAGGCATCGTCACATGAATCTGTGGAGTTGTCTGAGCCTAAAAGAGCATTTCAAGGTTTAATCTCAATGCAGTTTTAGGCACAGGAGGGACAAAATGCATCCACAGCCACTCCTTTCCGAGGTGACTGTGCTGGCTGTGACCTTCCTGCTTTTCCCAGGACCTGAGTGAGCAGAAATGAGCTTTTCCTGCCTCCTGTGGCTTGGGAAGGGCACTTAATGCCCGACCGTTTTGCAGCCGAGCATCCTGCTGCAGCACGAGGAGCGACCTCGCTGCGGCAGCCACAAAGCAGAGCCCTGATGCAGAGGCTGAGCTGAAATTACCTCCTGCTCCTCTTTTAGGTTCTCCTTTCTCCCCCGTGTGCGCTGGGGTGAAATGACCTTGGCTTGGGGCGTTCTCAGTATAAAACCTACGCAGCCCACGGAGCATCCGCATCCCCTCCTTGCTTTGTGCTGGAGCAGGAGCAGCAGAGTTCTTTGAGTCCCTGCACGTGCAACCCTCCATCTGGGTTTTTTTTTAATTCACTGATCTCTCATAAACCTTCCCTCTTCTTCTCATTTATCCTTGTTCAGGCTCGCAGCGATGCTCTCTCTTCCCTTTGCTGCCACCAGCTCTCCAGAAGCGCTCGGTGACCGTGGATGCTGCGACCACCTTTGAGCTGCTTTGGTTGCTTTCAGAATTGTAGCCACTAGCTTTCCAGTGGGAGAAGCTTTCCAGTGGGAGCAGCTTTCCAGTTGCTCCGAGCTCTTCTGAAAACTGGTTTGGGAGTGTCCTGTGTAGGGACAGGAGTTGGACTCGATGGTCCTTTGGGTCCCTTCCAACTCAGGTCATTCTGTGGTTCTGTGATTCTGTGATTCTATGTTTCTATGATTCCTTGATTCTATGATTCCATGATTCTATGATTCTGTGATTCTATGATTCTATGATTCCATGATTCCATGATTCTATGAAACAGGGCCCAGATCTTTGCGTGTTGTCTCTCCTAAGTGTCAAAATAAGACAACTTGGCCAGGTTATCGTTGCATTCTTTCCAACCAACAAGTCTTTGCGGCGTTATCTCCTCAGACACCTCCTTTCCTATGGAAATGGGCTCATCTGGGGATTCACGTGGTCCCGGGAAGATAATTGTAATGGTCCCCCCGGCCTTTAAAATCCATGAATCACTGCAGTATCGGGGCACTTTATGCACATTAGTGAATTAATCCTTACAGCCTCTTTGCGGGGGAAGGAATTAGCATTGTCATTGCTCAGATGGGAAATGGGTGAGATGGAGCCCAGATCTGCGCCAGAACTTGGGGAGGGGTCACATCACTCACAGCCGTAACGGCCAACCTTTGGGCACCCAGCCCTCGGGGCCATCCGTGACCCCGCATTAGTTACCTCTGCAGTTGCACCGAGCGAGCCACGCGGCTCGAAATCCATCTGAGCCCTGTCACGGCGAGATGGATGGGTGGGTGCGGCGTGGGCAGTGGCTTTGCCACTGCCAGGAAGTGTGGAGAGGACACTGGGTGGGCTGAGATACCTGCAGGAGGTCCAGCATCTCCCCGCGGCGTTGGCCTTGCTCTCCACGCGCTGCTGTCTCCTGCCTGGCTTGGGTGTCCTCTCCACCCCGAGGGCTTTGGATGCAGGAGGCAGGTACCCCTCACCCAAGGCGGTGTTGGCAGAGCAAGGCCAAACCCCGGGCATCTCCCAGGCCAATCCCATCATGATCAGTCTCTGTAGGGCACTGCAGTGACCAGATGGGCTTTGGGAGTGAAACCTGTTTTGGCTGCTTTTAAAGGTGGTGAATTTGAGCTCAGCTTATCCACTCTGGAGCCCTTAGAGCAGCCCTTGCCCTCCAGCACTGCAGTTGCAAGATGTGCTGATTTCTTTTGTTTCCCCTGGTATCCAGGTGTTTCAGTGGTGTCCTTGGGCAGAATCATAGAATCATGGGTTGGAAGGGACCTCAAAGCCCACCCAGTTCCACCCCTTGCCGTGGGCAGGGACACCTCCAGCCTGGCCTTGAACACCTCCTTGGATAGGCAGCCACCGCTTCTCTGGGCAACCTGGGCCAGGGCCTCCCCACCCTCACATTTCTTTCTGATATCTCAACCTAAATCTCCCCTCTTTCAGCTTAAAACCATTTCCCCTCATCTGGTTGGGCTCGATGATCGCAGAGGTCTTTTCCAACCAGATGATTCTGTGATTCTGTCCCTGCACCCCCTGATCAAGCATCCCTCCCTGTCCCGGAATAACAAACCACTGTGCTGGAATTAAGCCCTGAGCAACATTTTGACTTCCCTGTATTAACAACAGTTGATTAATTCATCCGGGTGATGGGCTGGATGGGAACAGCTTTGGCTCCTTTCTTGTCTGCTGAGGCTGAACCAGAGCTCTTTCGGCGAGGCAAAAATCTCCTTTTCACAACCCTGTGCCTGCAGAACAATTCCTGCTGTTGCAACCTCTATTAAAGCTGATTTTCAACCAGGCGACTGGCTCGACACGCAGCCGATGCTTTATGTTCTCTGAAAATTACTGTCAAGGTTAAAAAATAACCACGGAGCTGCCGGGAGAGGCAGCCAACCCCGGCCAGAGGGTTGGATGCGGTGGCTTCGGCGCTCGCCTGACCCTCCTTTCGCATCAAACCCAGCTGTAGGTTTTACGAAAGCAACGCAAAGCCCTCAGCAACCCCCTTGTTTTTCATGTTGTGCTTATTAAACCGGTGGAAAAAGCTCCTTCTGACTAAATATCTGGGCTTCAACCCTACTGTGTTTTATCCTCTGGCTCCTGCTCTAGCGCGGTCCACGCGTCGGGTCCAGCTGGAAGTGTTGTGTCCTATTAAATAAAGATTTTTAAATGAGCACATTTATTCAGCGAGCTGTCACAGCCTGGTGGGTAAAGAACGCAGAGCGTCCAAGCTTTAAGCTGCTTCAGATCTATTTTATCTCCAAAAAGCTGCTCATAAACCCAGCCCCATCTTTCCCCAAACCCCTTTTGCTCCATCCCTTGCCCCGATGGGGAGGGAAGAGCAAAAATCGGGGCTGTGTGTTGGCTTTCAACTCTTCTTTTTACCGCAGTCTTTGGCCGCCGCGGCGTTAAAACTCGCCGCCGCCGCTCGGCAGCGACGTTATCCAACCCCGAAGAGTTTACAACCAACATCTTCTTTTTAATTCAGACACCCTGCAAAATAGCAGGCTGAAATAACGCCACTATATGTCAGCTGCTGATGGAAGGAGATTAAATATTAAAGCTGGCGCTGTGGCTTTAACTCATTCCATTTTTTTTTCTCCCCCCCCCCCCCCCCTTCCCCCCTCTTTCTCCCCCCTCCCCTGCTTTGCTTCTCTGTGTAAAATGACATGATTTAGAACTGAAGTGCCAGACCCAGCCTCTAGGTTTTCGGCGTTTGGAAATGTATGGAGAAAGATATATTGTGTCTGTGAGCATTTCTGTGCAGAGAAAGAGCTCCCAAGCTAAGGGAGACCACATAAAGATGTTAAATAGAGCTGTAACGCGCACCGAAAGCAGGAAAAGTACCCTGGAAAAAAAAAAAAAAGAAGAAAAAATAGTAAAAAAAACCCCAACCCAATCCAAAATGAAAGATTAAAATAAATTCAGTGGTGCTGAGGCTGAACCATGGCCCTCATGGAGAGAAAAGCGACTCCATCCTCCACCTCATCCCGTGACCAAAAAAATCTCCACTGTCTTTAGGACAAAATTGAGTCAGAATTGGGAATTCTCTTCATTTTGTTTTTTTTTTCCCCTTTTCCTTTTTTTCCCCTCTTTTCCTTTTCTTTCCCAGCCACCTGCCTGCTAAATATTCATCTGGAACCACCGCTCGCACAAAACCCGATTGGTTTCTCCCCCACCAATTCTCCTCCGCTAACGGCAAGAGGAAAATTCAGGGTGGTTTGGGGCCAGAGAGAAGACAAAAATGTGGGTGCCCACCCTTTTCTCCCTGACCCCCCCTGCCTTTTCTCCATCCTTCGACGGGCGAAACGAGGCCACAAATTTTACCTCTTTTGGAAAAGGGCGGCCGTTCACTCGCTTCTCCCTTTGTTCGGCGCCGTTTTGGCGTCGCTGGGATTCGCAACACGGGTTGGGAATGGGTCAAGGTTGGGCTGGGGATTGAAGAATCCCAAAACATGGGGATCTTTGAGCAAAACTATTGACAATTTTGATTTAAGGTTTCATTACAAACCAGATTGGGGAACAGTGGCCGGGAAAACCTCTTAGTTTTTCTCCCTGTGTTAAGAACCCAAGCTTTAATTTCTTTTAATTTCAACCCCAATTATGAGTCGTGATCAAAAATGCAACGTGTTTGAAGGACACTTGGTGTTGCCCCAAAAAGGAGGATGGATGGGATGTGTGGATGCACCCCTTGTCTCGGCGGTGCTCACGCCCTCCCGCGAAGGCGCCGCGGCGGCTTCCAGCCTGGAAAAAGCCCTTTACTCAATAAATAAAAGAGTCATAAATAAGGATGGGGAAGAGCGAGCAAAGCCAGGGTACCACACTCAAGGCACAGGTGGCTTTGGGTCCGTTTGGTGGTTGGTTTAAGGAGAGAGGGGGGAAAAATAGGGCAGGAATTCTTCGCTGCGGCGGCAGCTTTTTCTTGAAACACGGAGCCCGACGCTGCGCAGCTCCTGGAGGCATAAAAACCCCTGCAGTAGGGCCCGTGCAGTGCCCTCAGCTTTGTCGCAGTCTATTAGGAGAGGCACAATCCATCCTCAGCTCTTTATGGTTCTTTGCTTTAACCCCCTCCCTGCCTTTCCCCACTCTTTCCTCGCTGCTGCTTTGGGGCTGGGGCAGCCGTTCCCGTCCCCGCAGCGGGCGATGCTGCCCTTTTGGCCGGGTGGCAGCGCTGGCCCCGCGCACCCAGCCCAGCTTCCCCCCACCCCAAGCCAAGTGCATCCCTAAAAAAACAGCACCAGTGGGTTTTAATTCTGCTGTCACGGGTGGGTTTAATTCTGCCATCTCGGGTGGGTTTTATTCTGCCATCATGGGTGGGTTTTGATGCTACCATCACAGGTGGGTTTTAATTCTACCATCACGGGTGGGGTTTTATTCTGCCATCACTTCTATAATTCTGCCATCGTGGGCAGGTTTTAGGATTCTGCCATCACGGGTGGGGTTTCATTCTGCAGTCACGGGTGGGTTTTAATTCTGCAGTCACAGATGGGTTTTAATTCTGCCATCACGGGTGGGTTTTAATTCCAAAATTCTCCCGCAGGTGGAATTTCGTTTGGTATCTTTACAGCATGTGAAATGTGTTCCCCCCCCCCCCCTCCATCCCCACTCTTTGAGCTGCAAAGACCTGTGGGCAAGGGACCTCCATCCTGCTCCATAAAACCACGGCCTGAATTGGCGAGCGGGTGCCAACTCCATCACACAACAAGTCGCCTGACCCCTAATTGCACCCAGTTCCATCCCTCCCTTAACCAGCAATAAAACGACACATCCCAGCGAGCCGGGGATGGATTCGCATTCCCGAAATCGGCTGCAGCCTCTGCATGGCCCCAGCACTTCTACAAAAAATTGCATTATTAACAATATCTTTTCCCCCAGAAGCCCCATGTAAATGGCTTTTTTTTTTTTTGATTTGGAGCAACGTGTTCACACACCACTTCTCAACCAATCTGTCCCGCTCTGGTTTTGCTTTAGTGCTCGGCAGTCATTGCGTTACGGCTCTGTCTCTCTCCCCCCCACCACCACCCCCTTTTTTTTTTCCACCCTGCTGCAGGATGTCCCCGTAAACCACAAAACGCGTTTCTTCACGATTTTCCTAAATTGTTTCATTTCAGAGGTTTACAAACGAGGACCACCTGGCGGTTCATAAACACAAGCATGAGATGACATTGAAATTCGGCCCCGCTCGAACCGACTCAGTCATCATCGCAGGTATGCGCCGCTCAGCCCGGGCCCGCGCCGAAAAGGGTGCCCATTAATATAGCACTGACTGCAAGATTAATACCAGGGACCAGATGCACTGAAAAACGTCTCTACCTCCCATAAAAACCTCTTGTGATCTGCATTTAATCAGGAGGAAAGGAAAGCCAGAGGCTTCCAAGTTGCTTTTTATTTTTTTTCCCCCTTTTTTTTATGGTAGTATCAGGTTTTGTGGGTTTGTTTTTTTTTTTTTTAAAGGGGGGTGGATTTTTAACTCTCGCCCTCTTTATTAAGACTGGAAGATTTATGGACAAAAAAAGGTCTTTTCACGTTTCTGCGTTGGGCTTTGAGGATGAGGAACAAAATCTGACAAACCCAGCTTCCTCTCCGCTGCTCGGGGGTCGATTTTCTTGAGCTTTTAGGGTAGCAGTTAATAAATTAAAACGCCAACGAGTGCAGTGGCTGCTGCCGAGAGGGCATTTACGGAGCCCAAACGCATGGTCAGTGCAGCCTTTGTCAGATTGGGAATAAACCCCATCTATATTATTGTGGCAGGAGATCATCACCGGGTACAGAGTCGCTCTTGCCTTGTCAATCCCCTCCCGTTCCCACTTCTTAAAAGGTTTACGTTGCCACTGGGGGGAAAAGGGAACAAGGAAAGAGGAGGAAACGCTTTCCGAAGCTTTGAGAGCTCCTAAAGGGAAGCAAAGCCTGGCAGCCTTTTCCCAGCTTCGTCTCCAGCCTGAAGTCAGTGTTGAAGTAGGAAAGAGACATTCCCTTGGGTTCTTAAAGGCTTCCAGTTGATTGGGGGGTGTGGGGAGCAATCGTAAGAGAGAAGGGTGGGAAGGTTCTCCCACCCTGGGAGCCCTCGCAGAGACCGAACGGGGCTCCCAGAGGGAGAATTCATTTCAAATGGCATTGGAGTTGATGGTGAAGAATGTGAGGCTGGGGTTGGATGAAAGCCCGGCTTCCGAAAGGTCATTTTTTCCTTCAGTTCAACCCCGTTCCAAGGTGTCCAATGGGAGCTTTGGCTTGGTAACCCCAGGGTGTAAATTGTCTGGGTGGAGATAGGGGAGGAGAAACGGGGTACAGTCCCATCTCCAGCAAATTCCCACCTGCTCTAACTGGGATTACAAGTCCTCCCAGAGGTGTGTCCTCCTCCTGCACGCGGACTCTCCCGAGGAGAACCATGGGTGGGATGGAGCTCTTCGGTTTTAGCACATGGAGCAGCAGCAAGGACCCATCTCGCGCCCTCTCCCAGCTCCCTCCGAGCTGATGCTCCTTGGGTTCCTCCAGGGAAAACCACACAGCAAAAAAACCAACCCCCAAACTGATTTCCTTGTGGCTGTGCAAGAGCAGCCTTTTTAACACCAACTGGCTGAGATCCTGACGGCAGAGAGAGCTGCCGAGGGGTTTGTGGGGGCAGTAAACCACCCTGGCTTTGAGATCCCAGGGCCTTATTGCCCAACATTCCTAATATCCTTTTTTTTTTTTTAAGGCACCATTTGGTCTCTGGGTTTCCTTGTTCTTTCCCTCCCACTTGCTTTGTGCTGAGTCCAGGGCAGCAGCCTGTGTGTTAATGAGGATTCAGCATCCGTCCCTTGCCATAATTCCTTGGTTAAGCTAAAGAGAGTTGTAAAGAATTGTTCTTTCTCTTTATTTAAATGGGAATTTGCACTTCTGGGATGATGCTGCAATTCCTGGAGGCCAGGCTTTGCTTTGGGGCATTGTGGAAACTTCTGCTGGAGGTCTGGGCCCCAAGGAGGACATTGCTAGACAGGGAATGGTCCAAAAAGAGCCCTGAGAGCTGTTAAAGCGTTGGAACAAAACAGCCTCGTGCTGAGATCTTGAGTCAACAAAGAACGAAGAGAGATTTGGGGGGAAGCAAAGCGTGCTCAGAGGCCTTTGTCGTGTTAACAGAACCAAGGGGTTTGAAGTCAGACTGGAAAGAGGACCAGTTCTGCCATGGAAAGGCAAAGTAATCTCTGAAGTTGCTTCCTGAATGGGACGGTTTGAGATAAATGAGGTGTTTTCCGTAGACGCTGCAGCCCACGCGTGGCTCCTGCTCTCTAACAGGCAGCATCCGTGCCAGCCAGCTGATGTTTTATGCAGGAGGTCAGGCTAAAACTATCCCAGGGATCCCCTTTGTGCTTAAAAAAAACCCTGTGGAGTTCTCTGCCAGATGGATTCTTGGCGGTGCGATGCACTCACACCGGGCTCTCGCTGGTACCCGGACTCCTGACCCCACGTCAGGCAGCAAAAGGAGGCTCGCAGGGAGCGAGGAGCTTTCTGTCTGCTTTATAGCCTGGGTGATGGCCAGAGAGATCATGACTCAACGTGTTAATACGGTGGAAAACGGGCCCCAGAGGGATTGCTCTGGACAGTGGTGGTAATTATTAGCACTCCCACGTAGCCGTCTGTCCTCGGATGCGCGGTAGCGCACGGAGCCGGCGCAGGGAGGGCAGCTCAGCCTGGCTCTGCTCAACAACAGCAGCGAAGCTGCTCCAAGCAGCCATTTCCCATCTTGTCCCTTTGTATTTTTAAAATCTGCAGCTCAAACCCCGCTATTTTCCTTCCTTACTGCAACAATTCAGAGGAGAAGCAAAACCCCGGGGTGGGAGGGGCAGGACGCGACGCAAGGGCAGGATTCTCACCGAAATCCCTGCACGCCTCCGTTATTTTTGTTAACCAGAGAAACAAAATCACCCAGAAATTCTTTCCCCCTTGCTTTGCAAACGTGACACAAAGGAGAAAATCATCCAACCTTTCCTCAAAATGTTTCCTAGCTGGCAGGATTTAGGTGATTAAATTGAATTCTTGTCTTTTGGTGTTCCAACCCAAACAGATCAAACTCCGACCCCAACGAGGTTCCTGAAGAACTGTGAAGAAGTGGGGCTCTTCAATGAACTTGCCAGCTCCTTCGAGCACGAGTTCAAGAAAGCTGCAGAGGATGATGAGAAAAAGGCAAGAAAAGGGCACCGCTGCCATAAAACCGGAGCCGGGCGCCTGGTTTTGGGGGGCTGGAGGGGGCCGGTGCTGTTCTGCTCAGAGGCATCTGGTGCAGGGGAACCAAACGTGGTCTTGGGTTTAGTGTTCTGCCTTACACAGGACTTTATTGCTTTAACTCGGGTGGGTTTGGCTGCTTCTGCTGCAACTCAAGGCCTGGCAAGAGTGGGTTTTAATGGTTTATTATTCCTTTGGCTTTTCACTTCAAAAAAAAAGGCAGGACCCGAAATACCTTGCGCCTTGAGAAGGAGATGCAGGAAAAGAGAGGGACTTTGTTATTAAAGCAAAAATTCACTCAGAGCCTTCCTTGGGGATCCAAATCCTTAACCACGATGCCTTGAAGGTGCAGGGAAGGGGCAGAGCTCAGCCTTTCGCCTTCGAAAGAGAGGGGGGGAGGCTTTTTTTCAAACAAAGAGCTCCCTCATCTGCAAAAGGTATCGATTGAGGCTGCCCCTGCCAACCTCAAGAGCGCGAGGGGGGCTGAAGGACAACGGGATCTCGTCAGCCAGCAGCTAATTAAGGACATTTCCCCCACCCCCCACCCCCAAACACACAGCCCTTGCAGGATCTGAGGAGCAGCAGATGCGTGTTGGGCTCTTTAGGCTGGCACCTACATTTACTGCATTGATCTATGGGCGCCCATACGCTCGCAGTCAGCGGCGCTGCGCGGAAATAAACGGCAGGAGCAGGGCCACGTAAATCTTCCCCGAGATGGGGAGGGAACGGAGGAATTCAGAATTAAAACTGAAAACTGTCTTTCAGCCTCTCTCTTAATAACAGGGCTCTTTAAAGCATAAATTGATCTCTCTCATTGATATGCTTGCAGGCTCTCGGCTTGTCGGAGCCGCCTGGCATTTGCTGCTCTCAATTCCCTGCCTTTTGTTCTCCGCAGCCCAGACCCCGGAGGGCTGGGAGCAGGGAGAAGGTGGTTTGTGGTTTCACGTAGAAATGGTTGAGCAGCCCAGAGTTGAGCCAGTTTAGACACGAGACCACCCATCTCCTGGGCTGCGCCGCTCCATCGCTGCAGCTCACATGCCTTTTTTTTTTTCCTGCCTTAGCATGACTGCAGTCTAAATATTTCCCCCGGCAGCCGGCGTGGCGTGGAGCTGGGGGTGGTTCAAGCATTAGGGAGAGGATTATCCCTTCTAGGAACGTTCTGCAGAGGCAAAACTTTGGGGCCCAGATGGTTCCTCGCTTGCTGGACCCAACCAGTGCTGCATTTAGGGATGCTTTGTAGCCCAGTTGTGTTTTGTCCTCCCTGTTCCAAGGGTGGTCTCCACACCAGCATGTTAATTAAAGCCATAAGCACAGCAGGAGCTTCCCTGGAGGCACTTTTAAGTGGTTTGAAACTTTTCCTGCATGTTTAATCCCTTCTCCTTTTGTGATTCCCAGTGCAACATCTCTACTTAAGAGAGCAGGTAAATGGTTACCGCAAGCGTAAATCAGCGCCGAGTGGAGGTGCTGGAGCCTCACCCCACTCCAGAGCATCTGGAGATGCCCGGATTTACCCTCTTTGCCGCAATTTCCCCCTCCCTTGAGAGGACTTAAAATGCAGCAAAGGGAGGAGGTTTAGGTTGGATGCCAGGACGAACGTGTCAGCGGTCGGGCGAGCGGAGGGAAGTGCCGCGATTGATTGGGGAAAGGGAGGGAGAGCAGGTTGGACAAACAGCCGTCAGGACTGATTTAGGGCGAGTTTCTCCTGCCCAGGACGAAGGGAGGGAGGGAAGAGCAGGGTGATTTGCAAGGTTTATTGGAGCCCGAGTGCACGCAGGATCCTGCAGTCAGTGTCGCTCCGTTGCTTGAAGCTCCTCTACGCCATCGCCTCCCAAGTCTGCTCTTCCTCCGAGCCTTGGGAGGGGAGAGGTGGCCTCTTGCCTTGGTCCCCATCCCTCGTTGTCACCTTGCCCCTTTCCCCATCGTGAACTGGTTTAAAACGGGGCATGTGGCACCGCAGGAAACCCCGGGGGTGGTGGCAGATTGCCAGGTTGAGGCATATGGTTGGGTTTTATTTTAATGGGGCGCTCATAGATATTTAATAACTCGCATGGCTCTTTGTTTGCTTTTGATAATCGGGTAATAAAATAATTCAGGCTGATTTATACAATGCTTTACAGCTCTTCTGCGAATGGAAGTGCCTTCTGGAACTCGTAGGCGTTTGGTTTTGTTACCTGGTCTCCTTTTATGAAAAAAAAAAATTAAGTCCTAAACCCAACCTAAGGAAAAAAAACTGTGCTGAGGAACCAGCAAATGGTGCCACGTGGGGCAGAGTCCGGCTCTCCTCGGCCCCTGCTCGGGCGCGGCTCCGCTCCTCGCCTCGGGCTCCCAGATGCTACTTCAGTACAAATAAATAATAATAATTTGGCAAGAGCTCCGAGCTGGAGCTTTTCCTTTGGGAGCAGCTGAACGTTTCACAAACAATGTTGAACTAATTGTCCTTTCAATCCGTGCCTGGTTCTCCCCGTAGAGCGCCGGAGCTTTGGACATGTCGCTGCCCTCCACCCCCGAGGTCAAGATAAAGGAGGAAGAGCCGGTGGAGGTGGACTCTTCCCCGCCAGACAGTCCTGCTTCGAAGCCACAGACCCCACAGAACAAGGAGAAGGTAGGGCTCCCCCACTGTGCTCATCTCTATTCTCCAGATGAGGACAAGATTTCTTGCCCCTCTTGGATGCCAAGGCTTGATTTGGGCTTCTGAGCTTCCCCTCATCAACCAGGAAGAAATTTTTCATGCTGAGGGTGGTGAAACAACAGCAGAGGTTGCCCAGAGAGACTGGAGGTGCCCCATCCCTGGAAACGTTCAAGGTCAGGTTGGATGGGGCTCTGAGCAACCTGATGTGGTTGAGCAGGTGGGGATAGAGTGGGTGACCTTCACGGTCCCTTCCAACCCAAATTGTTCTGTGATTTTAGAAAGAAAGGCAAAACTGGTTTGCTGAAGACAGGTTTGCTGCCCTCAGGTCTCCA
The DNA here is from genome assembly GCA_033556795.1 of Tapera naevia. Taxonomy (NCBI): domain Eukaryota; kingdom Metazoa; phylum Chordata; class Aves; order Cuculiformes; family Neomorphidae; genus Tapera; species Tapera naevia. The sequence goes on along the minus strand of JAUMJJ010000411.1, from coordinate 47,641 downwards.
GATGGATTTGGTGAACGCGGAAGGCCTTGCTCTTCACCTTGGGGATGCTGTCCTGGCAGGGCGAAAGTGCCAACTGCATCTTCTCCAGGACCAGCTCCCTGTGTCCTTGGCTGGCTGGGAATTCAGAGCAGATCAGTCTCTGTCTGAGTAACTTTGACATCATCAAGTCCAACCCTACCTGTCCACTACTGCACCCTCCCTGAGCACTTTGTACAGTTGGACTCGAAGATCTCAGAGCTCTTTTCCAACCAGATGATTCTGTGAACTTCCCAAGCCAGAGACACCAAGGCTGGAATGGGAATTTGGAGAGGGGGATTCTTTCCCAGTCCCAATTCCTGTTCCCCACTCCCCACACTTCCATCAAATCCACGTGGTTTTGGGCAAGTCGCTCCCCTCCGCGTCTCAGCTTCTGGCGCGAAGGCACCTTGGTTTTCTCTAAATTCCTTTGAAGCCCATGGGAAGGAAGAGAGAACCAGGTCATTATTAAGCTAAGAAGTAACAACCTGTCTCCTTTTGTCTCTTCAGGAGGTCCCCTCCAAGCCTGTGATCATTTCCACACCTACTCCAACCATCGTGCGTCCTGGCTCGCTGCCGCTCCACTTGGGTTACGACCCTCTCCACCCCACCCTGCCTTCCCCAACCTCCGTCATCACCCAGGCTCCCCCTTCCAACAGGCAGCTCGGGTAAGTACGGAGCAGGAGAGCGTGTGCCGAGGCTCCTCAGGCTTCCTGGGCAGTAATTAGGTACCTAATTAGGATCCTTGTTTGTCAGAAGGGCCGAGGGGGCTGCGATTCCCGCTGCGGCTGCTCGGCCAGAAGGGCCTCGTTGCAGCGTTGACTGCGAAAGCAGAATGGGGTGTAAGTGCAGAAAGCAGGAACTAATTGTCATCCTGTAAGGCCAAACTCACCCCGGGGGAGAAATGAAACCCACTCCCCAAACACACTGACACGACGCTCGCTGTCTGCGACCGGAGCAGGGCCTGACTGGGGGCTCCCAGGTTGCTTTTTGCAGCTTCGATGCGGCGGAGAGAGCTTTAATGGCTTTGGGATTTTCTCAGACAGCTGCTGCCTCTGAAGTGTAACCTTTTCTGCAACCTGCTGGCCTCCTCTCGTGGTCAGCCTCTGCCTCAGGAGCTCTTTGTTGTGCAGGAGCTCTAACGACCTCCTCCTTTCTGCCCCTCTAAGATTGTGGAGCCGAGGCTCGGCTGCGGTTGCGACGCCGTCCGGTAGCTCCAACCCCGCACATAAAAGGAAGGAGCCTGAAGGATGCAGGAAACACATCACAAGGAGCCCTCAGGAGATGTTTATTTAGCCCCACTTCCATCTGTGGTGTCAGGATGCTTCTTTTTGATTTTTGCTGTGGTCTTGGCCCCTTTCTAATTCCCCCTGGCTTGAGGTTTGCTCCTTGCATTAACCAGGCCATTTTTTTGGGGTTGTCACTTCATATTTTTGTGTGTGTTTTCACTTTGACCCTCCGGCCCCATCAATCCAGGCTTCCTGACGGAGAGTTTTAAACCCTGTCTGGAGGCATTAAGGGGTTAAATGATGGGCCTGGGGTTTGGAAAGGCCATTCTGTTCCTTCTGTAGCCCAGCACAGGGAGAGATTCTGTTTGGAACTTCCTACCTGGAGGCAACAAAAAGCCAGAACTGGAGTAAACTCGACTTTAATCCGATGTAACTTGCCCTTTGCAGCCCACAGGGGTTGATCCCAGCGAGGGAAACGGAGAGGCTGGGCTGAAACTGGAGTGAGGATCCCTGCGTTAGGGCCCCTCTGGACACGGTGCGGGGGGTGTCAAGGTGACAGAGATGGAGAGGAAGAGGCTTTGACCTCCCTGTAACTCGGCTTGTTAGGCTGGGATTTTCAAAGCAGCCTGGGAGGATTTGGGATGCCCAATCGAAGAGGATGAGAGGCGAGCAGTCACGTTCCCAAGGCAGCCTTAAAAATTCCAGCCTGAGTTATTGGCAGACGATGAACTCCCCCCTGACCCACGGCCCCTGCTTTTCCCCACCCTCTTGTTACTCCGTGCCAATGCGGTTTCCTCCGAGGATCCCAGGCAGCTCAGCCTCCTCTCTGCCATTCTCTGGGCTCAGCAGAGGAAACAGCAGCAATTTTTTTCCTCCCTCCCCCAAAGCCAGGCTCCCAGCAGCTCCAATCTTCTCTTCCCAGCTCATCTCTGCCTCCATTCGGCTTCTTGCTGCGCTGTCGCCGGCTGCGGAGGAGCAGGAGATCAGCCCTTGCAAGCAGGGATTGTTTCCTTCCTCTGCCCATCAGCTGGAACAGATCAGCTCCAGCTTTTCCTCCACTCTCCTAGATGGAGAGGCCCTGGCCAGGGTGCCCTGGGAAGTGGTGGCTGCCCCATCCCTGGAGGTGTTCAAGGCCAGGTTGGAAGGGGCTTGGAGCCCCCTGATCTGGTGGGAGGTGTCCCTGCTTCTGGAACTGGATGGGCTTTGAGGTCGCTTCCAACCCAACCCATCCTGTGATTCTGTGATTCCATGGCTCTAAATCCCTGCAAACCCTCTCGTGGGAGCTCAGCACACGGCACTCACAGAGTTCCTGAGAGGCAGGAGCAGCTCCCGAGATCTCTCATCTGCCCAGTGCCAGGCTTAGACTGGGAGGACACTTTTAATGTCCCCGAGGAGGAGCTGCAGCAGCCCCTGGATGTGCTTTTCTGTCCCTTCACGTGGGCGTTGTGTCTTGGGGCTTTGGCTGGGTGGTGTCTGGCCAGATGTTAACCAGGGCACGTTGGAACCCTGGCCATCAGCATCACTGTCAGCTCCGAGGGAGGGACAGCAGCCTGGGTCACCACCTTGGCACGTTCTCGACTCATCTTTGCCACTCACCCATCAGAAAATGTGCCGCTCAGAAAGGGGAAAATGAGCCCAAATTGATGAAGCCGAATGAATTCCTGCCCTTCAGCTCATGAGGCTGCTGGGAACGAGTGTAAAGTTGAAATAATCCGTGAGAGAACTTGAATTGTTGTTCCTCCAGGTCTCCCACCGCTTCCCTTCCGCTCGTCGTGCAGCTCTCGAACGGACAGACCATGCCCGTCCTCCCAGGCCCTCCCGTGCAGATGCCTTCTGTTATATCGGTGAGAGCACCTTCCAGCTCAGAGGACGGGGGTGAGGGGGTGGTTTCCCCCTGCCAAACCCCCAAAACCCTTGCCATTTTGTCAAAATGAAAGTACATCTCCCCCCTCCCTGTTCTGTGCACGACAAGGCCAGAGGAGGTGGAGGAAGAGGAGGAGGAGGAGGGCAGCCATGGTTATAGCGCGTCGAGCGCGCTAGAGGGCAATTGGTCTGGAGGAAAACAAAGCCTTCCATGGACAGATGGCTCACGCCGTTGGTCCAGGGTTGGGAGCTGCAGGATTCCTGATTAGCTGCTTCCATTTGGAACAGCTTCAACTGAAAGCAGTCGAGCTTGCAGAGAACATGATGGTCTTTGCAGGCCTGGAAAGCCACCCCTAACCCTGCCAGTTCGGAAAATCAGCCTTGGGGGGCGTTGTGCATATTTTTTGTTTGCATAACAGAGGATTTCCCCGTGGAGCAGATTTGCCTGGTGGGTGGTTTGGGCATCTTCTGAACTCTGCACCTCCTGACTGAGCAGCCTGGGTGGATCCTGTTGGTCCTGCTGGGCTGGTCCTCTGGGCTTTGAATGAGGCAAAACCTTCTGCCTCGGGTTATGGGAATGGTGATGTCAGAGTAGGCAGGTGGCAGGTTCTCTGTGTGGCTTGTGGGCATGGAAACATCATCACACCTTCCTCAAACGTGGTGTGGCTTGTTGGGCTTTGCCACAGCTTATTTGAGTGGTTTTGACCTTCTCTGGGGAGGGAGAAAGCTCTCGCTGTTGAGGAGGGGATGCTGTGACCTTCGCTGTGGAGATTGGTAGAAAACCAAAGGGGGTCTCAAACCTTCCTTCTCCACCCACTCCCCTGTGCTGGGAGGGAAGGGGAAGGAGGCTTTAGGGCTGCTCCCTGGCTGTCCCCAGAGCGTGGCTGGGTGATTCCAAAAGGGCCACCAGAGCAGTGGCTGCCAGCCCTCGGGGACAGCCGACGCGGTCGATGGCCGCGGTTAAACAGCGAACGCTTGTCAGGAGTTACAGATGTGCTCGGTGGGGGAATTGTTCCAGAGCTGCTTCGCAGGGAGGGCTCACAGAAGCTCCTCAGCTTCCAAAACCCACCCCTTGCTTCCTTCCCCCCCTCCCGTAGCTGGCTCGGCCGATGTCCGTGGTGCCCAACATTCCCGGGATTCCTGGGCCGCCCATCAACAGCAGTGGCTCCATTTCCCCGTCAGGACTTCCCGTGCACTCAGAAGCCAAGATGGTAAGTGAGGAGGGTCACCTCCACGGCGCTGCCCCCACCTCCTCCAGAGCTGTCTGTGCAGCCTTTATGGGAGCCCCTGATTCAAAGGCTGAACAGGCTGGGGGGCAGGAAGGATCTAGAAAGGGAGCTGGACATGGATCCATGGGCTGGAGGGCAGGAAGGATCTACAGAGGCACCTGGCCAGGTTGGATCCACAGGCTGAGGCCAATGGGATGAGGTTCAACAAGGCTGAGTGCCAGGTCCTGCACTTGGGACACAACAACCCCATGGAAGCTCCAGGCCTGGGGAAGAGCAGCTGGAAAGCTGCCTGGTGGGAAAGGACCCGGGAGTGTTGGTCAATAGAGGCTGAAGATGAGCCAGCAGTGGCCCAGGTGGGCAAGGAGGCCACCAGCACCCTGGCTTGGATCAGCCATGGGGTGGCAGCAGGAGCAGGGAAGGGATCGACCCCCTGGACTCAAATCCTCGAATCCTGGGGTCAGTTTTGGGCCCTTCACTCCAAGAAAGCCCTTGAGGGGCTGGAGAAGGGAACGGAGCTGGAGAAGGGTCTGGAGAACAGGGGTTGTGGGAGCAGCTGAGGGACCTGGGGGGTTTGGTCTGAGGGGAGACCTCATTGCTCTCTGCAGCTCCCGGAAAAGTTGGAGCCAGGTGGGGTCAGGCTCTGGTCCCAAGGAACAAGGGATAGGATGAGAGGAAACGGCCTCAAGTGGCACCAGGGGAGGTTTAGGTTGGATATTGGGAAATATTCCTTCGTGGAAAGGGTTCTCAGCCCTGGCAGAGGCTCCCAGGGCAGTGGGGGAGTCTCCATCCCTGGAGGTGTCCCAAAGCCGTGGTAGATGAGGTGCTCAGGGATCGTTCAGTAATGGACAGGTACGGTTGGACTCGATCATCTCAAAGATCTTTTCCAACCAACCATTCTATGATTCTTTTCCAAAACCCTGTGCTGCATCTTCCCTGCTCCACGAGCAGGTGTTGGAAATGCCTCCAGGAACATGAGAGCCATCAGCGCCAGCTCTGGCAGGCAGAGCAGCCCCTCTGTTGCCACAACAAACCTCAGCCCCGGCCGAGCCGCGGCTGTTCGCGAAAGCTGGTGCTTCTAGTTCCAGGCTGACAGATGGGTTGGAGGTGGGTTTGGAGAAGGCAGAGCCAAGAGAAGAGATGTCGTGCTGGAATCCAAGGACCCTGGTGATGGTTTTCATGTAGAACGCTCTGCTCTGAAAGTTTAGAAGAGGAATTTTCCTCTCCTGACTCTTCACGGCTCAGAGTAGGGAAGTGAATCTCAATTTGCAAAACCCGTGGGTTTGGGGTCAGTGGGGTGAAGGGCTTTGCAAAGCCACCTCTTCTCCCCACCACTGCTCCCATCACAGCTGGTTTAGGTGTCTGCAGGATTCCTGGGCAGATCAGAGCTACAAGGAGGGGGAGAAACCCTAAAACTCTGCTTGAGGCGTGAAATACGACACAAGAAGGACCTTGTAAGACGCGGTCTTGATCCTTCTCCATCCCAGGACTTCTGTGGGTGCTCAGAGGCAGCTGGGGCTCTGCAGCCTGCTCAGCCCATGTCCTTCTGCTGAGCCTGCCAGCTGGGGAGGGGACTGGTGCCAGTTGCAGCAGCAGTTTTGGGCTGTGGACACCTTGGGCCGAGGTTGGAAGCTGCTCTGCGTGGTTGGAGAGACCAGGTGGCGGTGGCTTTCACTTGGGTTTGAATCAGCTGCAGACCCCAAAGAGCCCGTTCCCCCTGGCTCCTTGGACGATGGAGGAGGTGCTTAAATCCCTCAGAGCGTGGAGAACAGGTCCACTGATGTCCTTTTTTTCTCCTTAAACAGAGGCTGAAGGCCAGCTTGACGGCATCTTCGTCGCTGAACGGCAGCAGCCTGGTGGTGGGCTCGGCCAGCACCATGGTGACCGCGCGCCCGGAGCAGAGTCAGAGCCTTGGCCAGCACCCTGACGCCCCGTCCCCGGCACAGCCACAGGTCTGCTGCAGGCTCAGCCCACCCAGGGGGGGCTGGAGGTGCTGGGGGGGTGTGTAGAGTCATAGAATTCCTCGAGCTGGAAGGGACCCACAAGGACCATCGAGTCCAACTCCTGTCCCACAGAACAACCCCAACGTTCACCCCGTGGGGCTGAGGGCCTTGGCCAAATGCTTCTGGAGTTTTGTCAGGCTGTGACTGCTTCCCTGGGGAGCTGTTCCAGAGCTCCACCACCCTCTGGGTGAAGAACCTCTTCCCAATGTCCAACTTGACCCTCCCCTGGGTTTCTGGGTCTTGGGGAAAGAGAGGGAAGACCTTACGGCTTCTTGGTTTGTGGAATGGGTTAAAAACCTTGTGCTGCTCCAACCCTGGTGCTCTCAAACACCACCAGGCAGGAAATTTCAGCAACATTTTCATTTGCTTGACGTGGTTTGGAGTTTGGAAAAGGGTACTTTGCTCTCTTTTCCCTGCTCAAATGACTGGGGTTAAACGCTCCCCTCTCAGGCAATCAACGCCGCCGGCTCCTGCCAGCGAACCGAGTGCCAGCCCCTTCCATCAGGATCACCACCTGCTCCGCCGCTCCCACGGCCTTCCAAAAGTTTAATATCCATATGTTGCCTGACAGCGAGTGCCGGAGCGGAACCGCGCGACCGCGCTGGCGCCGGGCGGTTGCCGAGCCCTGGCGAGGAGGCTGCGGCTGCGGCGCTCTTGGTCCTCGCTCTCCTTCCCTTTGTTCTCCCGAAATACGCGGCGTTCCGCAGGGTTTTCCGTAGGATCGTGGAATGGGCTGGAACCTCAGAGCCCATCCAGTTCCACCCCCCTGGTACATGATCAGACCTTGGAATCTTGGAATGGTTTGGGATGGAGGGGACCTCAAAGCTCATCCAGTTCCAATCCCATGGGCAGGGACACCTCCCACTGGATCCAAGCCCCATCCAACCTGGCCTTGAACACCTCCAGGGATGCCACAGCTTCTCTGGGCAGGCTGGGCCAGGGCCTCCCCACCCTCACAGAACATTTCTCCCCAAGATCTCATCTCAATCTCCCCACTTTTAGATCAAAACTGTTCCCCCTTGTACGTTGAGGGTTGGACTGGATGACCTTCATGGTCCCTTCCAACCCAAACCATTCTATGATTCCAACCCTGCACTCCCTGATCAGGAGCCCCTCCTCAGCTTTCCTGGAGCCCCTTTCAGGCTGCTCTGAGGTCTCCTCGGAGCCTTCTCTTCTCCAGACTGAACAACCCCAACTCTCCCAGCCTGTCCTCACAGCAGGGGTGCTCCAGCCCTTGGATCACGTTCATGGTCCATCGTGGCATGGAAGGGAGGAAGCTTCTGCTGTCACCGCGTGCCGTTTGCTGACTGTCGGAGCTTTGGATTTAACTGATTGCCCTGACACCCGTGCAGTCACCAGGTTCAGGATCTCCTCACACCTCAGGCTTGCAGGAGACTTCAGACTCAGCTCAGGAAGGGTTCCCAGCTTCCCCATCGCAACCAGGGCTGCCCTTGGTCCACCCTCACGCTGTGTCCACCTCTGGTTGCTCTGCAAAAGCAAATCCCTTTCTGCCACCACGGCAAGGGCTGGAACCTCCTCTTCCAAACCCTGGTTACGCCGTGGGTCTTCCTGCCTGAACCAGAGCTGCTTTCCAATATCTGTCCTTCTCCTGCCCCATGCCCAGGTTTCCCCAGCCCAGCCCACCCCCAGCACGGGCGGGCGGCGGAGACGCACGGTTGACGAAGACCCCGACGAGCGGCGGCAGCGGTTCCTGGAGCGAAACCGGGCGGCCGCGTCCCGCTGCCGTCAGAAACGCAAGCTCTGGGTGTCTTCCTTGGAGAAGAAAGCTGAGGAGCTCACAACCCAGAACATCCAGCTGAGCGTGAGTATGTAACCGTGGGCTCCAAGCCCCATCCAACCTGGCCTTGAGCACCTCCAGGGATGGAGATTGCGATGGAGCGTGGTGGTGGTGATGGTAACGGTGATGAGAGTGGTGGTGGCACCAGTGCTGGTGGTGATGGGGATCATAGGATGGGTTGGGCTGGAAGGGACCTCAAAGCCCACCCAGTTCCAGGGACACCTCCCACTGGATCAGGGGGCTCCAAGCCCCATCCAACCTGGCCTTGGACACCTCCAGGGATGGAGCAGCCACCACTGCTCTGGGCAACCTGGGCCAGGGCCTCCCCACCCTCACAGCAAAACATTTCTCCCCAAGATCTCATCTCAATCTCCCCTCTTCCAGCTCAAAACCCTTCCCCCTCATCCTGTCCCTGCAATCCCTGATCAGGAGCCCCTCCTCAGCTTTCCTGGAGCCCCTTTCAGGCTGCTCTAAGGTTTCCCCAGAGCCTTCTCCTCTCCAGGCTGAGCAACCCCAACTCTCCCAGCCTGTCCTCCCAGCAGAGGTTCTCCAGCCCTCAGATCATCTCTGTGGCCTCCTCAACAGTTCCATCTCCTTCTTATGTTGGGGATTCCAGAGCTGGCCCCAGGGCTCCAGGTGGGGTCTCCCCAGAGCAGAGCAGAGGGACAGAATCCCCTTCCTCCCCTCTGGTCCCACTCTTTCGTTCAGCCCAGGACACCCTTGGTTTCTGGGCTCTGAGTGCACTTTGCCAGCTCCTGTGGAGCTTCTCCTCCCCCAGCACCCCAAGTCCTTCTCCCCAGGGCTGCTCCCAAACCACATTGTCCCATGTCCTGCATTGCAACCACGGATTTTACTCCTTGTTTTCCATCCTGCTGCTCTGCCTCCAGCAGGCTCCTTCTGTCCCTCACCCCTCAAGAAGTCCCTTCTCTTTGCCCCTTTGAGGCAGCAGCTTGAGGAGCAACATCAGCCTCCAGAGCAGAGCGTGGAGGCCCCTGGAAGCAGCTTTGTTTGCAGAGAGGGAGAGCTCTTTGCTCCACAGGGGCAGCAGAAACCAGCCCGGTTCCTCCCGCCGCGCGCTGGGGAGAGCAGGGGAGGCTCTGCAGCTGCAGCTTTGCAGCCATCGAGATGTTTTGAGGAGAGCTGGGTTTCCCTGGCTCTCTGGCAGCACCCCCAGCACGCCGAGCAGAAGTGCAGCGTGTGGAAAAACACACATTTCCATTCCATTGCCATTTCTTGCTTCTTTTAATGCTCTCAGCACCAACCGAGGGGCTGCAAAGGCACAGCTCGTGTCCCTTCTGGCTTTTGTCTTTTGCTGGTGGCCAAGGACTCACGTGGTGGGATTTTTTTTCAGTAGCACTAATTGTGGTGTTTTAATTCTCCTCCCAAGATAATTATAGAAACTGTGTCCTCGGGTGATTTTTCAAATGCTGAATTTTGGCTGTTTCTCCAAAAGTGTCACTGGAGGAACAGTCACAGAACCATGGAATGGGTTGGGTGGAAGGGACCTCAAAGCCCATCCAGTTCCAACCCCCTGCCATGGGCAGGGACACCTCCCACTGGATCAGGGGGCTCCAAACCCCATCCAACCTCGCCTTGGACACCTCCAGGGATGGGACAACCTGTGCCAGGGCCTCCCCATCCTCACAGCAAAACATTTATTCCTAAGATCTCACCTCAATCTCCCCTTTTTCAGCTCAAAACCGTTCCCCCTCATCCTCTCCCTGTGCTCCTTGATCCAGAGCCCCTCCCCAGCTTTCCTGGAGCCCCTTTCAGGCTGCTCTAAGGTCTCCCCAGAGCCTTCTCCTCTCCAGGCTGAACAACCCCAACCCTCCCAGCCTGTCCTCACAGCAGAGGTTCTCCAGCCCTCGGATCATCTTCATAGCCCTCACTAAAGTGCTGCACGAAGTGTTCAGGGAGTGGCCCTGGTTTACAGAAGCAGCTCGGGGAGGTTCTGAGAGCTCAGAGGAGCTCAGATGTTTCCCCACGGCCTGGCATCAGCTGAGCTGGGTGTGCACTCAGCTTCTCCCTCTGTAGTTCCCCCCTGGAGGCAGCAGCACGGTGGAACATCTGACTCAAGCAGTTGGGCATTAGCAGGAGGGCTCAATCTGTCCAGGATTAGGGAATTAACCCAAGCAGGGCCTCCCCAGCCAGAGGGGGGGGGGGAAACTCCGCCCTCCACACCTTGCACTCTGAATTCCCCAAACCCAGAAGCTGTGGTTGATGTCCTTGGACCAGAGGCATCTGAAATGAGACAAATTGTAAGCTTGCAGGGCTTCCAAGTGAACATCCCTCCATAGCCAGGGGCTGCTGTCGGGAGCGGGGGCGATGCAGACAGGTTTGTTTTTCCACCTCAGAATGAAGTGACGCTCCTGAGGAACGAAGTGGCTCAGCTGAAGCAGCTCCTGTTGGCTCACAAGGACTGCCCGGTCACTGCACTACAGAAGAAAACACAGGGCTACCTGGGTGAGTGGAGACTCTTCTGGTCCTTACTGCTCGTTTCATAAACCTGAGGAGATGAAACCTGCGTGAGGGAGTCTTCATGGTATCAAGGAATGGTTTGGGTTGAAAGGGACCTCAAAGCCCATCCAGTCCCATGAGCAGGGACACCTCCCACTGGATCAGGGGCTCCAAATCCCATCCAACCTGGCCTTGGACACCTCCAGGGATGGGGCAGCCACAGCTTCTCTGGGCAACCAGGGCCTCCCCACCCTCACAGGAGAACATTTCTCCCTGAGATCTCATCTCAATCTCCCCTCTTTCAGCTTAAAACTCTTTCCCCTTGTCCCATCACATTAGGGGTTGGACTGGATGATCTTCATGGTCTCTTCCAACCCAAACCATTCTATGATTCCAACCCTGCACTCCCTGATCAAGAGCCCCTCCCCAGCTTTCCTGGAGCCCCTTTCAGGCCGCTCTAAGGTCTTCCCAGAGCCTTCTCCTCTCCAGGCTGAACAACCCCAACTCTCCCAGCCTGTCCTCACAGCAGAGGGGCTCCAGCCCTTGGATCATCTCCACAGCCTCCTCTGGACTAAGACTCTTCATCTCTGCTCCAACCCCTCCAGCTCCTACCCCTGGCAGGACAGGACAGACCTTGGTGCTGTCTCTTCCTCAGCCTCTCTCTTGACAAGGCTCCGCACACATTGTTTTTTTTGCCCTGCAAAGTAGCACTTTGACCTCATTTATAAAATCTTGCAGCTGGGCAGAGGGGACGACCCTTGTGCCAACCAAGGGATGGAGGCAGCACCTCTCCCTCCGCATCCCTGGAAGTGTGGGAATACTTTATGGAGATCCATACGGAGCAGAGCGAGGGCCGGGCTCTCCGCCCATGCCAGGCCCCGCGCCGGGCGCTCAGTGCTCTGCACACGAGGGCAGGGGCAGAAGGGCCAAACCCACAGATGGCATCAGGGGCTCTGCATCTCCCTCTCTGCAGTTCCCAGCAAATTGGCTCAGGTTTGGAACCAACCAGGCTGCTTTTTTTAATCTTCTTTCTTTCTTTTTTTTTTTTTTATCTTCTTTTCTTTCTTTCATTTTTTATGTTCGTTCTTTTTTTATCTTTTCTTTCTTTCATTATCTTCTCTATTTCATTTTTTAAATCTTTCTTTTTTTATATTTTCTTTATTTTTTTATCTTTTGTTTCATTTTTTTTGTCTTCTTTTGGGTTTTTTTATCTTCTTTCTTTCCTTCCCTTTTCTTTACCTTCCTTCTTTCATTTTTTTAATGCCCCTGTTTCATTACACTCAACCCACGAGCCAAACGCTCTGTCTGGATCCTTATGTCACCCCTGCAATAACCATTCCACACTCTGGGAGGTTGCTGGAGGCCCCTGGTGTCGCCCAGATTTAACGGAATGAGAGGCAGGGACAGGAAAAGGAAAGGGGAAGGGGAAGAAAGGGGAGCAAACAAAGGCCAAGAAAAGCAGGCACTGCCCTTCCTCGTTGCCTCCTGCTTCCCATCTCCTGGCTCTTGGTGGTGCTCTTGGAGGCTCCAGTCTGTGCTGTACAGGACCTCGTTTATTTTCCCTCCTCACAGCAACTCAGGGCTTGAATAATGTGGTCGTGAAATTCCTGGCCGTCCCCAGCCCCTGCAGGTGTTTTCTCTCTCTCTCTCTCTCTCTGTAATGTGGAGAGGCAACATGATTTTTCCTCGTAACTTCCCAAGTTTATTATTATTCCTCACAGCCTGTCTGCTCCAATAATAGGAATTCATCACACATCTGAATAATAAAAATGAAATTCACACCTCCCTGTCCCGTGCCCCCCCTTCCCCTCCTGCCTTTTTTATTATTGAGATTTGTGACTAAGCAGCTCCTTAAACAAAACCTCAATGGGATTGCAGCTGCCTCGTGTGCAGTTGCCTTGTTTTATTTGTAATACCTTGTAAATCTCCTTTTTTTGGGGGATGCCAAACTCTTGTATTTGCTCTGCTCGACCTTCTCTCTCCCCCTGGCCAGGTCGCTTTTCTGCGTTAGGTAAAGGTAAAAAAGGGGTTCAGTATTCAAGCAGAGTAGGAAACAGAGCTCTCAGATCTCATTTTTGGTGCCCAATAAGACTGGAAACCTCTTCTCTCCTTCTATCGTGGGGTTTTACCCTCTTGAGGTGGAAGGAGTAGCCCAGCTCCTGCCGTCATTTTGCTCTTTCAAAGGGAAGGTGACCGCGCCTCGCCCGTAATTCATCGCCAAGTGCACAGGAGGGAATTTCCTCCTGACATCTGGAGATAATGAGTGTCTCCCCCCAACCAGAGAGGTCTGATTGCTCTCGCCTTGGTGTTTGATAGGTCACAAATTATCCTCTGCGTCAGGAGGCGCCGAGGGGGCGGGTGGAGGGAGAGAATCCAAACTTTGGGAAACCAATCGGCATCGCTCAGAAAAGAGCCTGGAAAAGGGGTCTTTTTGCCTTTCTTTGCCTCCCGTTCTTTGAAGTCACCGAACGAAATCGAGCGAGCGAAGAGTTGTAACAGCTCTAATTGATTGTAATGTTCTGGAGAACAATAAAAGAGCAAACCAGGTGATTTATATAAAAAAAAAACCACAAATGGCAAAGCAAGCCCTGCCTTTGCAGAAGGGTTGGTGCTTCCCTGAGTGCTCACCCAGCAGATGGCGAGGACTCGGGAGGAGCGATTCCGTCTGTGGGCTCAATGGCCTTGAACCAAGCACCACGCCAGGAAACAACGTGTTAGGAAAGTTCATTTTCTTATAATGAGGAAGGAGATTTATTAAGATAAAGGTGGTGCCGGGGCTGTTGTCCTCGGTGTGGAGCCTCCAGGCTTGACACCTTCACCTTGGTGAAGAAACCTTGGTGTTTCTCCAAGGGTTGGGGTCAGCTGAAGCCGGTTGGGTCATTACCTCCCAGTTCCAACCAGTTTAATTCCCAGCCCTCGCTTGGTTTTTCCAAACCAGCTTGGTGGAGGGAGCTGGAATTCCTGTAGGGATCAGCCTTTCTGCTCCAGGCTGCGTTGGTTGGGAAGGTGAGTGTGAAATAAACACCTGCTTGATTCCTGCACAGCCTGAGGTGGAGTCATCGAATCATGGGATGGGTGGAATGGGGATGGAACCATAGAATGGTTTGGGTTGAAAGGGACCTCAAAGCCCACCCAGTCCCACGGGCAGGGACATCTCCCACTGGATCAGGGGGCTCCAAGCCCCGTCCAACCTGGCCTTGAACACCTCCAGGGATGGGGCAGCCACAGTTCTCTGGGCAACCTGGGCCAGGGCCTCCCCACCCTCACAGGAAATCATTTCTCCCTAAGATCTCATCTCAGTCTCCCCTCTTTCGGCTCAAAATTGTTCCCCTTTCTTCCATCCTATTGGGGGCTGAACTGGATGACCTTCATGGTCCCTTCCAACCCAAACCATTCTATGATTCCCTCCCTGCACTCCCTGATGCAGAGCCCCTCCCCAGCTTTCCTGGAGCCCCTTTCAGGCTGCTCTAAGGTCTCCCAAGAGCCTTCTCTTCTCCAGGCTGAGCAACCCCAACTCTCCTGGGCTGTCCTCGTACAGGAGGGGGCACAGGAACTGCTGATGTTGGTAGCAACACACCCGACCCTTCGACCCTTTTGCTAACCTGGTTTTCCTCTTTCCCCCCACCAACCCCATCCCCTTTTCCTCCTCTGGCCAAGCAGAAAGCCCAAAGGAGAGCTCCGAGCCCACCGGCTCCCCCGCTGCCGTCATCCAGCACAGCTCCGTGACGGGTTCCCCCAACGGGCTCAGCGTCCGCTCGGCGGCCGAGGCGGTGGCGACGTCGGTGCTGACGCAGATGGCCAACCAAAGGACAGAACTGCCCCTGCCGGTGCCCTCGCACGTCATCATGGCTCCACAGTCCCAGTCTGCTGGCAGATGATGTCACAGCCCGTGGCGCGTGACACGGAGCTAAACCGCGAACTCCCAGCTGGAGAGACACGGAACCCCCCCCCTCTTCCTCCAGCCGAGTCCCTGACGAGTGGGGGCCCTTAAGGAGTTTGAGTTCTTTTTTTTTTTGTTTTTATGTTTTTGTTTTTGTTTTGTTCTTTCTTTTCCAAGTGAGTTAAAGGGCAGCTCTGGCATCGCCTCTACAGCCCCTGCCCTCCCGTCGTCCCCCTCCGGATTGAGCGCTTCCCCTCGACCCTTCGACTCGCAGAGTCAGCCCAGCTCACAGAGCCTCCCTCTGAAAGGTTTGCTTTCAGGTATCGGTTACGTTAACACTAAACCTCCGCGCTTGGTGGATCCCCCTCGGCGCTTTCACTCTTCCAAGTCCCCTTTATCCCTCCTCCTCCTCCACTCTCAGCAAAGGCAAAAACGGCTCTTGGGAGGTTGTGACATTTAAGCCGTGCTGTCAGTGTATTTTATTTTTACCAGCATGCTGCTTCCAGGGTCTGCTCCCCCCCTGCTCTCGCTACCTGAAACATTGCACCTTCGCACCTGAAGCCTCCTTTGAGCTCTGAGGCCAAAGGCATTGAGGTTGGTCTCGTCCTGAGATGCCAAAGCCAGGTTTTTGGAGCTCACTCGGACACGATTGGAGTGAAATCACTGTAAATTCATTTGTGTCCAAGGGTCGGGAGAGGGGGAAGTGAGGCCTTGGGTGGGAGGACACACGTTCCTGGTCACTTGTGCAGATGTTGGCGGGCTGCTCTCCTAACGGCTGCTGGAGGAAAGGTTCCGGCTGTTCCGCAGCGGAGAAGCTGCTCTTGGTCTTCCTTAGAGTAAATTGGTGCTGATTTGCATCTGCTGGGACCTGTGCAGAGGTGCTCTGGGAGGTTCATGAAAGGCTAAACCAGCCCAGCAGGTGATAATAATAATAATGAGTCCTGGAATTCATCATCTGCTGCAACTCCACCTCAGCAAACAAACCCCTCCATGTCCAAGGATCATCTGCTTTACTCATAACCTCAATGACCTTAATAATGGTGGCCTTAAATCATGAATTAGTTGCCTGTTCAAGGGAAGGGAGCACGAAGCAGAGTTTCTGTTTGCCTGGGGTTTTTTAACCTTTTCTTCACACTTCTCTTCCGCTCTCGGTGATGGAGCAGCCGTTGCCTCCCAGCCAAGAGCAAACCAAAGCTTTGCAGAGCTTCCAGTTGCACAGGGCAAGGTTAAAAACCCAGCCTTGGTGTTGAAAGATGCTTGGAATTGGGTGGGCGGGCGAAGCTTCCCAGGGCTGGGAAGCAATTGGAGTTGGTAGATTGGAAATGGGAAGGGGTTCTGTGTGCATCCAGGCTCTTAGAAGGAACCTCATCCAAGTCCACGGAGCTGCATCAGCCCTTTTGTCTTCCTCCCCTCCTCACCCGAGCTCTCGCCCGCCTCGGGCCGCACTCGCCACTTTCGAGCCAAGTTGGTTCCTCAAAAGTCTTTTTGTTTGGCTTTTCCAGACTTGGAAAAGTTTCCAGGGACAGCAAAACCCCAAAGCAAAGTCTGAGCAAGGACCTGGATCCCATCCCGGATGGGGAAGTGCATCAGTTTGATTTTCCTGTCGATGGGATCTGCCTTCTCCCCCCTCCCCTCTTTTCCAGGTGGTCTCAGCCTCTCGGCAGCAGCGACCGCGGCGTTCCCTGCCTTTCCTCTCTCTCGGGGCCGTGATGCTCCCCTGCTTTCTCTTGCTCATCTCTTGTGTGTAATCAGGGTCACTTTTGGCCTCGGCCGTTTGCACTTCAGGTTCGGATCCTGCGTAGACCCCCCCAGACTCAATTCTTCCTGCAGAGTCCGGATGTTTCAGCTCTTGCTGTCCCAACATGGAGAACAGGATGTGGTGTGGGGGTTCAGCATCTCTTAAAGCCTCGCGCCCTGGGCAAGAAGAGGGGGTTCAGCCAGGGCTCAGGACCTTTTTAGAGGGTCCAGGCTTTAAGACAGAGGGTTCATGGAATCACAGAATGACTTCAGTTGGAAGGGTCCTCCCCCCAAAGATCATCCAGTCCAACTCCTGTCCATGCACAGGACGATCCCAGCATCCACAGGTTTGCAGGAGGCACAAGGATCCATCCCAGCTCTCCTCCCTCTCTTGGAGCTGCTGCTGGATGCAGGTTGTAGAGATCCAACAGGGAAAAAAAAACCCTCGCGCTCCTTCAGGTCGTCCAAAAAGAGATTAAAACATTGACCCAGCTGGCAGCAAAGGGTCTCCAAATCCACTCAGTTCCCTTCAGGGAGCTTCAAAACAAGTCTCCCTCTTTTTCTTTTTGTCTGGGAACCACAGGAATGACAAAAATGTGTTGTAAACGTTTGCTTCGTCACCCGGAATCCATTGGGTCCCTGTCCCTTGGGGTGCAGAGCTCGGAGCTGGGACACCACGTGGCAGCACAGCAGCTCCTCCTGGGCTGGGATTTGAGGCAATTTCTCAGGCTTTTTGGAGAGGAAGCTACATGGTGAGCCCTTGTTCCAGCACCATCCCACCCATGGAGTCATGTGCGGATACGTTGGGCTGCCCGGGTGATGAAAAGCCGGGGTTGGTGTGGTCTCCACTGCTGGAGCTGAGCTGCCCACGGTGCTCCCAGGGAGCCTTTGGGCTCCCCAGCGTGGAGATCCCCACTGAGCGCTTCCAACGGCTCCGGAGAGCGGAGCGGCCGCTGGGCTTCTGCCCCACATCTCCTCCTCCTTCCTCATCGCTTCTCTCGGAGCCGGTTCCTTCTCCAGGTCAGCAGCTGTAGAGACTGAGCTTTGGTTTTGATGGGAGCTGGGAGTCTTTTGGGCCGGGAAGATGGACTTCCATCAGGTTGGCAATGCCAGATTCCCCTTGACAGTGAGCGTGAAAGTGGCTTTTTTCCTCCTCCTTCCTGTTCTGCTTCAGCTCTTGCTTGAAGACTTCACTGAAGTCTTTGGATGGGGCAAAACCCCCTTGGTTTCTGGCTCCAGGGTGATATTCCCTGTTTTCCAGAGGCTCCCTCCTGCACTTTCCTTTGTTGGGGTTTGGCCGCGGTGCCTTAACCAGAATCCCGGCTGGTGCCGGCGACAGTCCCGGGTTTCCCATGTGTCTTCCTCCCCCCAAAGCCCTTCTCCACACTGGTGGTGGTGCTGGGATCTGGCTGTGTCTATTGGGGGGATTTGGGCTCCTATAGAAAAGCCTTGCAAGGTTTCAAAGTCGTGTTCAGGTGGTGACGGAGTCGGGAAGAGCCGGAATGGTGGCTTTGGCCTTTGGGAGTTGGGATTTTTCTCCATCCCTGATGTCGAACACAAACCAATGGCTGAAAAACCCATCCTGAGGTGGCCGTTCCCCACGAGTGCTGGAGGGAAGTGCTCCCTCCTCTGCTTTTGGCACCAAGGATCTCCTCACCGGCCTCCAAATCCCTCAGGATTTGTTGGGGGGGATACTGGTGGGATTGGGAGCCGCCTTGTGTGTGTCCCCCCCCCGCAAACTGGCTCCTTGATTCTGGATTTCAATGGCTCAGCTGGGAAATCTGGCATTTTTGGACTTGTGGCCCCGTTTCTGTTTGGTCCCCCTTTGGTTTTGTGCACACGTGGGGCTGCGGCAGCGATGATGCTCTGCTCCGAATGGAGGTCCTGGGATGCAGGAGGAGGCTCTTGGGCATCCCCTGCACCTGGTGGCTTCCTGAGCTGGGCTTTGCCCAATGATGGTGGAAGAAGCCAAGAAGAAGGAACCCCCAACAGCGTAACCCGAGGTGTTGTATCTATAAACCACATTTATGCCTATAGCCAGACCTATTTAGCCGTGTATCGACTTCCCGAGCGGATGCGCAGCTCCTTTAGCAAAGGAACGGTTTCCTCGCTGGAATCCTTTCCCGTGCCCCCCCCCCAATCCCCCCCCCTCCAGGCCCCGAGGGATCCTGTGAGCAGGTCCTCACAGCCCCGGGGGGGCCGTGGCAGGGGGGGGGTCGTGTCGCAGCCTCCCCCCTCCCCGCCGTACCAAACATGTAATGTGCCTTTATTTATGCTGCAGGTATCACATTAAACTGTTACCCAGGAGCTGCCGCCTCTGTCCGTGGGGCTGGGGACAACCCTGGGGACAACCCTGGGGTTCAGGACAAACTTGGGGTCCCGGGGCTGGGGAAAAACTTGGGGTCCCGGGGCTGGGGACAATCCAGCAGAATCACTGAAGTCTGAAAAGCCCTCTAAGCTCATCAGCCCAACCCCACCGTGCTGACCAAACCCTGTCCCCAGTGTCACGGCCACACGGCTTTGGAACCCCTCCAGGGATGGGGACTCCATCATCACCCTGGGAGCCTCTGCCAGGGCCTGAGAACCCTTTCCATGAAGGAATTGTCCCCAAAATCCAATCTAAACCTCCCCTGGTGCAACTTGAGGCCGTTTCCTCTCATCCCATCCCTTGTTCCTTGGGAGAAGAGACCAACACCCCCTGGCTCCAACCTTTCCAGGAGCTGCAGAAAGCGATGAGGTCTCCCCTCAGCCTCCTCTTCTCCAGACCAAACCCCCCCAGGTCCCTCAGCTGCTCCCACAACCCCTGTTCTCCAGACCCTTCTCCAGCTCCGTTCCCTTCTCCAGCCCCTCAAGGGCCTTCTCGGAGTGAAGGGCCCAAACCTGAAGCCAGGATTCCAGGATTTGAGTCCAGGGGGTCGATCCCTTCCCTGGCCACCCCATGGCTGGGACGGGCTGGGATCGTTTTGGGATCGCTGGGAGCGGGTGAAGCCGCGGCCGCCCCGTCGGGGCTGTAGTAGCGCGGAACGACCACGGGAGGGCGGCAGCGAGCGGCGGGGGGTGGTCCCTGATCCAGGGGGTGCCCGGGTGGGACTGGGGGGGGAGAGGAAGGGGGTCCCGGGATGGGTGGGGCTTGTACAGGGGAGGGGTGTCCTTGCCTCAGAGGGTCCCGGGGCGGGATGGGCAGTTCGGGGTGGGGCCCTTTTTCAGAGGGTCCCGAGGTGGGGTCCCTGACTCAGGGAGTCCCGGGGCGGGACAGGGGTGTCCGGGGAGGGGGGGGGCTGTACAGAGATGGGGGCCCTGTTTCAGGTGGTCCTGGGGCTGGGGGGGGGGATTGTGCAGGGGAGGGGTGTCCTTGGCTCAGGGGGTCTCAGAGCGGGATGCTGGGCGGGGGGGGTCCTGACTCAGGGGGTCCCCGGGCGGGAGTGGGGGGCTCAGGGGCGGGAGGCGAGTCCTGGGTCCCGGTCAGAGATGCTGCGCCCCCGCCCCCCCACCCCGTCTGTCTGTCTGTCTGTCTGTCCGTCCCCGCCGGCGGCTGTCGCGGCTGCTAAATGGGTTTCATTAGCGGATCCCGCCCCCCCCCTGCTCCCCCGAGACCCCCCCCAACCCCCGGCCCCGCTATAAGAGGCGGTTGGAGCGGCGTGGGGGGGGGGGGCGACGGCGATGGGGGCGATGGCGGGGGGGCTGCGGCTGCTGCTCCTGCTGCTGCTGACAGCGACCCCGCACCCCGCCCGCTGCTGCCCCGGAGGGGCCGGGACCCCCTGCGACCCCCGCCCCGGGCCCCCCCGCGCCCCGGTGAGACCCTGGGGTGGGGAGGGAACGGAGGGGGTCGGAGGCACTGGGGGGTCCTGGGGGGTCTGCGGGCACGGGGGATCCCAGGGGGTTTTAGGGGGTCCCGGGGCCATAGGGTCAGGGAGGGACCTGGGTGTTGGGGGCACCTGGCTGGGGGCACTGGGGAGAAGGGGGTCCCAAGGGGTCTCGGGAGCAAGAGGGGGTCCTTGGGGTCCCGGACACTGGAGCCGTCGGGGCCAGGGAGGGACTGAGGGCATTGGGGGTCCTGGGGGCACGGGAGGGGTCCCCGGAGGGTGTAGGGGTGCAGGGGGCACTGAGGGGCGGTCGCTGCGGGGGTCGTCGAGAGACTCGGGACCACCCCCAACCCCGTGCGACCCCTCCCCAGGCCGGGGTGTCCCCCCCGGGGCCGCCTCCCCCCGCCGCCCTGGCTGCGCTGCTCCGGGCCCTGCAGAGCCCCGGGCCCCGCCCGCAGAGGTGAGGGGGGGGCGGGGGGCACCGGGGGGTCCCGGAAGGGTCTCCGGGAGTTTTCGGGGGCCGGGGGGATCTGGGGGCACCGGGGGGGGGGGGGGGGTCAGTGTCGGGAAGGGACACGGGTGTTGGGAGGATCCGCGAGTCCGGGGGGGGCACCAGAGTGGCACAAGGGGGCATCGGGGGGTCCAGGGTCGTCGGGGCTGGGGGGGACACCCAGGGAAGTTGGGGGCACCGGGAGGTGGCGGGTGGGTGGCCAGGGATCCCCCTTAGTGTCTGTCTGTCCACGAACGTCCCCCCTCTCTGGCTGTCCCTGGGTCCATCCCCACCTGTCCTGTCTGTGTGTCTGTCCCGTCTGTCTCTGACAGCACTGAGCCCGTCCCGTCTCGTCTGTCCCCTTCTGTCTGTCCCCACTTTCCCATCCCTGTCCGTCTGTCCATCCCCTTTTGTCCCTTTGTCTCCTTCTGCCCCTCATTCCCCCTGCATCTTGTGCCCCCGGATCCTTGTCCGTCCATCCTTGTCCGTCCGTCTGTCCGTCCCCAGCCCTGTGCTGTTCCCCAATGGCAGGTTCAGCCGGGGGGGGTCCCAGACCCGACTCAGCCCCCGCAGTTGGGACCCCCCGGCCGCTCCTTTCTGGACGATGGCGACGCCGCAGCGCTTCGGTCGCCGCCGCTGAGCGTCCGTCTGTCCGTCTGTCTGTCCGTCCCCCTTGTCTCAAACGCCGGTCCGTGAGTCTGTCCGTCCGTGGGTCCATCCAGTCACCCAATAAACTGGTGCCACCAGCCCTGTTTGCCCCTCACTGGGGGTGGGAGTCCTGTCCCCCCCCCCCAAAAAGACACCGACGCGGGGAGTTTACAAACCCCCCCACCCCCGGCTTTTATTCCCAGGCGCCCGGGACCCCCCCCCTTTGCTGAAGGTGGGGGCACCGGGGAGGGGGGGGGGTGGTCACACCCCAGCCCTGAGCTCTGTCCGGGGTGGGGGCGCTGTGTCCGTCTGTCTGTCCGTCAGCACCTCCAGGCTCCCCCGGGGTTGGGTCGGTGTGGCCGTGTGTCTGTCCAGGTGTCCGTGAGGTGTGAGGAGGGGGGGTGGGTGGGGGGGGTTGGGCGGTGCTGGGTGGCCCCCCAGCAGGGCCAGGCGCCCCCGTCCCGAGGTCTGGTCTGGGTGTCCGTGGGTCTGTCCGTGGGTCTGTCCGTGGGTCCCGGGGCTGGGGAGGGGGGTGTCACTTGCCCCCTGCCATGATGCGCAGGTACTGGAGGGCGTTGCGGGCGGCCTGGGCGCGGGCGCCGTCGCGGGAGGGGGCTGCGCCGTGGCACACGGTGGCCGGCTGCGTCGAGAGCTCCACCAGGCACTGGTGCAGCCCGCTGAGGCTCAGTGCATCTGGAGGGGGGACAGGATGAGGCCCTGGCACCCCAAAACGGCCCCCTGGCACCCCTCAACCAGCCCGAAACTGCCCCTATCACCCCAAAACGGCCCCCTGGCACCCCTCAACCAGCCCGAAACTGCCCCTATCACCCCAAAACGGCCCCCTGGCACCCCTCAACCAGCCCGAAACTTGCCCCATCACCCCCAAATCACCCCCTGTCACTCCTAAACCACCCCCATCACCCCCAAATCACCCCAGTCACTCCTGAAACCATCCCCAATCACCCCTCAAATCACCCCTGTCACCCCCAAACCACCTCAGTCACCTCCAAACTAGCCCCATTACGCCCAAATCACCCAAGACACCCCTCAAACCATCCCCCATCCCCCTCAAACCACCCCCCAGTCACCCCAAAACCGCCCCAATCTCCCCAGTCACCCCTGAAACCATCCCTAATCACCCCTCAAATCACCCCCGTCACCCCCAAATCACCCCAGTCACCTCCTAACCAGCCCCCATCACCCCCAAATCACCCAAGACACCCCTCAAACAACCCCCACCCCCCTCAAACCACTCCCCCGTCACCCCCAAACCAGCCCACATCACCTCCAAATCACCCAAGACACCCCTCAAACCACCCCCCATCGCCCCCAAAGCGCCCCCCTCCCCCACAGGGAAGTCGGGGTGCCCTCACCGATGTCGAGGTAGCTGATGGCGAAGCTCTGCTCCTCGGAGAGCTCCTGCAGGAGGGCGCAGGCGCCCGTGCCCAGGGGTGCCAGCGCGCGGCTCCGCAGCTGCAGCATCTTCTCCCCCGCCGAGTTGCGCAGAGAGTCCCAGGTGCAGCCCGGAGCGCGGCCGCGCAGCCCCTCCAGCCGGGGCCCTGCCTGGGGGGGTGCTCAGTGACCACCCAGAACCCCCCTCCCCAGAGCCCAGAACCCCCCACGGAGCCCAGAACCCCCCACGGGGCCCAGAACCCCCCACGGGGCCCGACTCCCCCACCCAGATCTCAGAACCCCCCGCCACAGGGATGCACGGACCGCCCAAGCTCCCTCCCTTCATCGGGACCACAACCCCTCATGGGGCTCGGAGACCCCCCCAGATCTTAAACCTCCCCCCAAAGGGATGTAGGGACCACCAGGACTGCCCCACCAATGGGGCTCAGAACCCCCTATGGGGCTCAGAACTCCCCCCCCCAGGGCTCGGACCACCCCTCCACCACAGGAATGCAAGGACCACCCAGACTCCCCCCCGGGCCACCAGATCCCAGACCCCCCAAAAGGGATGCAAGGACCACCCAGGCTCCCCCCAGACTCTGCCCTCCCCGATCCCAGACTCCCTGCAGGGATGTAGAGACCATCAGGACTGCCTCCCATGTCCCTCATTAACCTCTCGGGGTGCCAATGCTCCCCATTAACCCCCCAGGATGATGCTGGGGTGCCCATGTCCTCCGTTAACCCCTTGTGGTGCTCATATCCCTCATTAAATTCCCCCAGGATAATGTTGGGGTGCCCACGTCCCCATTTAATCCCTGCAGGTGCCTATGTCCCCCATTAACCCTCCCAGGATGATGTTGGGGTGCCCACATCCCTCAATCAATCCTCCCAGGATGATGTCAGGGTGCCCATATTCCCCGTTAACCCCCCCAGGATGATGTTCGGGTGCTCATATTCCCTATTAACCCCCCCAGGATGATGTTGGGGTGCCCATATCCCACATTAACCCCCCCAGGATGATGTCAGGGTGCCCATATCCCCCATTAACACCCCCAGGATGATGTTCGGGTGCTCATATTCCCTATTAACCCCCCCAGGATGATGTTGGGGTGCTCATATCCCCCATTAACCCCCACAGGATGATGTCAGGGTGCCCATATCCCCCATTAACCCCCCCAGGATGATGTTGGGGTGCCCATATGCCCCATTAACCTCCCCTAGGATGATGTCAGGGTGCCCATATTCCCCACTAACCCCCCCAGGATGATGTTGGGGTGCCCATATCCCCCATTAACCCCCCACAGGATGATGTTTGGGTGCTCATATTCCCCATTAACACCCCCAGGATGATGTTGGGGTGCTCATATCCCCCATTAACCCCCCACAGGATGATGTTTGGGTGCTCATATTCCCCATTAACACCCCCAGGATGATGTTGGGGTGCTCATATCCCCCATTAACCCCCCCAGGATGATGTCAGGGTGCCCATATTCCCCACTAACCCCCCCAGGATGCTGTTGGGGTGCCCATATCCCTCATTAAATCCGCCCAAAGATGACATTGGGGTGCCCATGCCCCTCCCTGTTAACCCCTCCCCACCCTGGGGGGGGTACCATGGAGAACTGGTCCTCCTCCACCTCGGCCTCGCTGCCCTCCCTCGGCTCCATGGGGACGTTGTGGATCCGCACCAGCATCTTGGCGGCCGCGTTGCGCTTCGCCAGCTTCTTGGAGGTGCCACTGCCTGCAGAGAGGGGATGAATGGACACGGGGAGGGGTGAACCTGGTATCCCATTGCTTGTTGACACCCCCCACCCTCTTCAAAACCCCAGGGGTGACCCCCCCCACACCGATCTCCACGAAGCGCTCCACGCGGCACGTCATGGTGAACTCCTTCCGATGCGCCGGCCCCGACTCCTGCGTCACCGTGTACTCGGGCAGGCGCCAGCCCTTCTGCACCACCAGCTCCTGGGGGAGAAATAAATGGGGGTCCAGGGGTCCACGGGGGGGTCAGGGGTCCGGGGAGGGGTCAGGGCCACGGGTTTCCCCCCAAAATGGGAAGAGGTGCCTTGAGAAAGGAGCTGCCGTTGGCAAAACGGGCGCTGTCGCGCTTCCAAATGGGCCCGCTGGCTCAGAAATGGGGAGAAGTGTCCCCAAAAGAGGGATAATCATCCCCAAAACAGGGATTATCGTCCTCAAAATGGGGATAATCGCCCCCTAAGTGAAGAGAACTGGCCCCAAAATGGGGATAATCATCCCCTAAATGAAGATAACTGGCCTTAAATGAGGATAATTGTCCCTAAAATGGGTCCACTGCCCCCAAAAATAGGAATAACTGTGCCCAAAACAAGGAAAACTGTCCCCAAAACAGGAATAACTGTTCCCAAAATGGAGATAATCGTCCCCTAAATGATAATTGTGCCCAACATGGGGATAATCATCCCCTAAATGCGTCCACTGCCCCCAAAATGGGGATAACTGTCCCCAAAATAGGTCTACTGCCCCCAAAACAGAGAAAATTGTCCCCAAAATGGGGATAATCAGCTCCTAAATAGGCCCACTGCCCCAAAAATGGGAATAACTGTCCCCAAAACAGGAAAAATTGTCCCCAGAAAAGGGAAAATTGTCCCCTAAATGGGGATGTGTCCCTGAAATGAGGATAATGGTCCCCAAAACGGGTCCATTGCCCCCCAACAGGAATAACTGCCCAAAACAGGGAAAACTGTCCTTAAAAAGGGAATAATCGTCCCCAAAATGACAACTGACCCCCACATGGGGATAATTGTCCCCAAAACAGGGCTAACTGTCCCCAAAAGGGACACGAGCCCCCCCAGCTGGAGAGATGCAGCCCCCAAAGTCCCACCACCGCCCCCAAACTGGGTAAGGTCACCCCCCAAGGGACACAGCCCCTCCCCACCTTCCCCACTAAGAAAGGGGGAGCAGCAACTGGGGGGGGACACCAAGGAAGGAGGAGGGGACACCATGGGGGGGTCGGGGGCGGGGGGAATGTCCCCCCTTGTCACCCACCTGCAGAGCCCCCACGGGGTTGCACTCAGACTGGGGGGGGGACACGGGCGTCTTCATCTCCAGGGGGGCTCCCCTGCGTGGGGGACACAGAGGGGGGGACAGGGGGGGCAGCTTTGAGCAACCCCCCCCAGCCCCCCACGCCAGGACCCCCCAACCAAGGTTTAGGGGGGAGCCAGGAGAAGCTGGGAGTAGGGAGGGGAAGAGGGGGACACGGACACCCCCCGTTACCTGGGTGAGGGTGGGGGCACGGCGGGTGCTGGGGGGGCGGCAGCCGGGGTGGGGCCGGGCTCAGCCGGGGGCTCTGGGGGGAAAGGAGAGCTTGGGGAGAAAGGGGGAGAGGTTAACGGCCAGGCCACCCCCCCACTGGACCCCCCCTGCACCCCAAATCCTGCCAGGCACCCCCAATTGCCTTGGGATCCCCAAACACCTTGGGATTCCCAAACCCCTGCCCCCGCTACACCCCAAATCCTGCCAGGAACCCCCAATTCCCTTGGGACCCTCAGACCCCCTGCTATTCCCAGCCCCCTGCCCCCACTGCACCCCAAATCCTGCCAGGAACCCCCAATTCCCTTGGGATCCATAGATTCCTTGACATTCCCAGCCCCTCTGCCTCCACCAGACCCCACCCCCAGCACCCTGAATCCTGCCAGGAACCCCCAGTTCCCTTGGGATTCCCCCAGGCACCCCCAATTCCCTGGGGATCCCCCAAGACACCCCTAACCCACTCAACATGCACCTCCAGCCCCACCCTGGGCATCCCCACCCACCCCCCCCGCCTTGGGCACCCCCAAATACATTGGGATGCCCCCGCCAGCATCCCCCATACTCTGGGTACCCTCAAACCACACTGGATGCCCTCATCCCCCCACAGACTCCCCCTAAACCCACCAGGCCTGGCTGCCCAGCACCCCTGGGTACCCCCAGACCACCTGGGTACCCCCATACCATCAGGGACCCCCATTCAGTACCCCAAACTTCCTCACCCCAGCACCTCCTGGACACCCTCAGCACCCTCCCCTGTGCCCCCAGCGTCTCACGGCTGCCCCCCAGCTCCCTCCAACCCCCCCCCATTCCCCCTGGGGACCCCGACCCCCCCCCTCACCTGGGTTCCTGGGGGGTGGTGGGTTCCAGCATGTCCCCCCCTTTCAGCAGCTTCAGGGCCACCTCCGCCGCTTTGTGCTTCGCCGCCTTCTTGCTGGGCCCCTGGCCTGGGGGTGGGCACGGGGCTGAGCGAGGGGGGGGCGCCTGGGGACCCCCCGGGACCCCCCCAGTCCCGGGGCAGGGGTGGGGGTGTCTCTCTGCCATAAGGGGCACTAGGGGATCCCCAAGTGTCCCAGGCATTGGGGTCCTGGGTGAGCCCCCGCCACAACCCCCTTTTTGGGGTTCCTGGGGATTCCCGAGCAATCCCCTGCCAGGACCCCCTTTTTGGGCATTCCAAGGGATCCCTGGAGCATCTCAGGCACCAGGATCCCAGCTGATCCCCAAACAAGACCCACTTTCGGGGATCCCAAGGGATCCCTGAGTGTCCCAAGTGTCAGGAATCCCTACCAGGACCCATTTTTAAAGGGATTCCTGGTGGTCCCCCAGCAGGACCCACTTTTTGGGAATCCCAAGGGATCCCCGAGTGTCCCAAGCACCAGGATCCCAGTTGATCCCTGCCCCCCAACCCCCTTTTAGGGACTCCCACGGAATCCCTGAGCATCCCAAGCAACAGGATCCCAATCAATCCCTCCCCACCACCACCATAACCCCTTTTTGGGGATCCCTGAGCATCCCCACCACCAGCAACCTCCACTTTTTACAGGACCCCAGAGGATCCCACGCCCCAACCTCCTTTTGGGGACCTCCCCCCACCTTCCTGGGGACAACCCCCACATCCTCACTGTCCCCTCAACATCTCCAACTAAACGAGATCACCCTCAGGCTGTCCCCTCCCCTCACACCCCCCCGACCCCGGTTCAGAGGCGCCGGATTGGGGAGGGGGTGAGGGGAAGGGGACAGCCTGCCCACGTTGGATTTTCGGGACCCACCCGTGCAGCTGATGTCCCCAACGGTGACACGGAAGGTGAAATTGGGTTGGTGGGCTTGGCCTTCAGCCTTGAGGAGGTCGTAGCCGGGGGTCTTGCCTATGCGAGTGCCATATTCCTGCAGGAGGCTGATGGGCGTCTTCCCGGGATTGGCGGCCAGCATCTGCTCCAGGCTGGGGACAGGGCTGTCACCAAGGCCCCCCGAGTGCCCTCCTCCGCTGAGGAGGGGTGAGAGGGGACAGGGGAGGGTATGCTGGGTGGTGGGGGGTGCTCAGGGGGTGGGGAGGGGGGCACAGGGGCGCGGGTGGCATTGGGACAGGGATATGGATGGGAGTGTATGTGGGGACACAGGGACAGGGGTGGTGGCATCATCAGGCAGTGTGGGGACACAGGGGCAGGGAACAGGGTATGGCAATGTGGGGACAGGGCTGTCACCAAGCCCCCCCCCCAACCCCGCGAGGAGGGGTGAGAGGGGGCACAGGGACAGGGGTGGTGGCATCACCAGGCAGTGTGTGGGCATGGGGAGAAGGGTGGCATCGCCACATGGGGACACGGGGATAGATCTGGAGTCTCTGCACAGTATGAGGACAGGGGTGACACTGCCACACAGCGTGGGGACAGGGGGACAGTGGTGGCACTGCCACATGCCATGGGCATGGGGGACAGGGCAGCACTGCCACACAGCGTAGGGACAGGGGTGGCATTGCCGTATGTCACAGGGACGGGGCGGGGGACAGGCACAGCACTGCCACAGTGTGGGGACAGATCCAGAGCCCCTGAATAGAGTGGGGACACGGGTGACACTGCCACAGTGTGGGGACAGATCCAGAGCCCCTGAACAGAGTGGGGACACGGGTGACACTGCCACAGTGTGGGGACAGATCCAGAGCCCCTGAACAGAGTGGGGACACGGGTGACACTGCCACAGTGTGGGGACAGATCTGGAGCCCCTGAACAGAGTGGGGACACAGGTGACACTGCCACAGTGTGGAGACAGATCCAGAGCCCCTGAACAGAGTGGGGACACGAGTGACACTGCCACAGTGTGGAGACAGATCCAGAGCCCCTGAACAGAGTGGGGACACGAGTGACACTGCCACAGTGTGGAGACAGATCCAGAGCCCCTGAACAGAGTGGGGACACGGGTGACACTGCCACAGTGTGGAGACAGATCCAGAGCCCCTGAACAGAGTGGGGACACGAGTGACACTGCCACAGTGTGGGGACAGATCCAGAGCCCCTGAACAGAGTGGGGACACAGGTGACACTGCCACAGTGTGGGGACAGATCTGAAGCCCCTGAATAGAGTGGGGACACGAGTGACACTGCCACAGTGTGGGGACAGATCCAGAGCCCCTGAACAGAGTGGGGACACGAGTGACACTGCCACAGTGTGGGGACAGATCTGGAGCCCCTGAATAGAGTGGGGACACGGGTGACACTGCCACAGTGTGGGGACAGATCTGGAGCCCCCACACACAGCATGGGGACACGGGTGACACTGCCACAGTGTAGGGACAGATCTGGAGCCCCTGAACAGCGTGGGGACACGAGTGACACTGCCACAGTGTGGGGACAGATCTGGAGCCCCTGAATAGAGTGGGGACACGGGTGACACTGCCAAAGTGTGGGGACAGATCCAGAGCCCCTGAATAGAGTGGGGACACGAGTGACACTGCCACAGTGTGGGACAGATCTGGAGCCCCTGAATAGAGTGGGGACACGAGTGACACTGCCACAGTGTGGGGACAGATCTGGAGCCCCACACACAGCGTGGGGACACGGGTGACACTGCCACAGTGTGGGGACAGATCTGGAGCCCCCACACAGCGTGGGGACACGAGTGACACTGCCACAGTGTGGGGACAGATCCAGAGCCCCTGAATAGAGTGGGGACACGGGTGACACTGCCACAGTGTGGGGACAGATCTGGAGTCCCTGAACAGAGTGGGGACACGAGTGACACTGCCACAGTGTGGGGACAGATCCGGAGCCCCTGAACAGAGTGGGGACACGGGTGACACTGCCACAGTGTGGGGACAGATCTGGAGCCCCTGAATAGAGTGGGGACACGAGTGACACTGCCACAGTGTGGGGACAGATCCAGAGCCCCTGAACAGAGTGGGGACACGGGTGACACTGCCACAGTGTGGGACAGATCCAGAGCCCCTGAACAGAGTGGGGACACGAGTGACACTGCCACAGTGTGGGGACAGATCTGGAGCCCCTGAACAGAGTGGGGACACGGGTGACACTGCCACAGTGTGGGGACAGATCTGGAGCCCCTGAACAGCGTGGGGACACGAGTGACACTGCCACAGTGTGGGGACAGATCCAGAGCCCCTGAACAGCGTGGGGACACGGGTGACACTGCCAAAGTGTGGGGACAGATCCGGAGCCCCTGAACAGAGTGGGGACACGAGTGACACTGCCAAAGTGTGGGGACAGATCCAGAGCCCCTGAATAGAGTGGGGACACAAGTGACACTGCCACAGTGGGGGACAGATCTGGAGCCCCTGAATAGAGTGGGGACACAAGTGACACTGCCACAGTGTGGGACAGATCTGGAGCCCCTGAACAGAGTGGGGACACGAGTGACACTGCCACAGTGTGGGGACAGATCTGGAGCCCCTGAACAGAGTGGGGACACGAGTGACACTGCCACAGTGTGGGGACAGATCCGGAGCCCCTGAACAGAGTGGGGACACGGGTGACACTGCCACAGTGTGGGGACAGATCTGGAGCCCCTGAACAGAGTGGGGACACGAGTGACACTGCCACAGTGTGGGACAGATCTGGAGCCCCTGAACAGAGTGGGGAAACGAGTGACACTGCCAAAGTGTGGGGACAGATCTGGAGCCCCTGAACAGAGTGGGGACACAAGTGACACTGCCACAGTGTGGGGACAGATCCAGAGCCCCTGAACAGAGTGGGGACACGAGTGACACTGCCACAGTGTGGGACAGATCCAGAGCCCCTGAACAGAGTGGGGACACGAGTGACACTGCCACAGTGTGGGACAGATCCAGAGCCCCTGAACAGAGTGGGGACACAAGTGACACTGCCACAGTGTGGGGACAGATCTGGAGCCCCTGAATAGAGTGGGGACACAAGTGACACTGCCACAGTGTGGGGACAGATCTGGAGCCCACACACAGCGTGGGGACACGGGTGACACTGCCACAGTGTGGGGACAGATCTGGAGCCCCTGAATAGAGTGGGGACACGGGTGACACTGCCACAGTGTGGGGACAGATCTGGAGCCCCTGAATAGAGTGGGGACACGGGTGACACTGCCACAGTGTGGGACAGATCCAGAGCCCCTGAACAGAGTGGGGACACAAGTGACACTGCCACAGTGTGGGGACAGATCTGGAGCCCCTGAATAGAGTGGGGACACGAGTGACACTGCCACAGTGTGGGACAGATCCAGAGCCCCTGAACAGAGTGGGGACACAAGTGACACTGCCACAGTGTGGGGACAGATCTGGAGCCCCTGAATAGAGTGGGGACACAAGTGACACTGCCACAGTGTGGGGACAGATCTGGAGCCCACACACAGCGTGGGGACACGGGTGACACTGCCACAGTGTGGGGACAGATCTGGAGCCCCTGAATAGAGTGGGGACACGGGTGACACTGCCACAGTGTGGGGACAGATCTGGAGCCCCCACACAGTGTGGGGACACGGGTGACACTGCCACAGTGTGGGGACAGATCTGGAGCCCCTGAACAGAGTGGGGACACGAGTGACACTGCCACAGTGTGGGACAGATCCAGAGCCCCTGAACAGAGTGGGGACACGAGTGACACTGCCACAGTGTGGGGACAGATCTGGAGCCCCTGAATAGAGTGGGGACACGAGTGACACTGCCACAGTGCGGGGACAGATCCAGAGCCCCTGAATAGAGTGGGGACACGGGTGACACTGCCACAGTGTGGGACAGATCTGGAGCCCCTGAATAGAGTGGGGACACGAGTGACACTGCCAAAGTGTGGGGACAGATCTGGAGCCCCTGAACAGAGTGGGGACACAAGTGACACTGCCACAGTGTGGGACAGATCCAGAGCCCCTGAACAGAGTGGGGACACGGGTGACACTGCCACAGTGTGGGGACAGATCTGGAGCCCACACACAGCGTGGGGACACGGGTGACACTGCCACAGTGTGGGGACAGATCTGGAGCCCCTGAACAGAGTGGGGACACGAGTGACACTGCCACAGTGTGGGGACAGATCTGGAGCCCCCACACAGTGTGGGGACACGGGTGACACTGCCACAGTGTGGGGACAGATCCGGAGCCCCTGAACAGAGTGGGGACACGAGTGACACTGCCACAGTGTGGGGACAGATCCAGAGCCCCTGAACAGCGTGGGGACATGGGTGACACTGCCACAGTGTGGGGACAGATCCGGAGCCCCTGAATAGAGTGGGGACACGAGTGACACTGCCACAGTGTGGGGACAGATCCGGAGCCCCTGAACAGAGTGGGGACACGGGTGACACTGTCATAGTGTGGGGACAGATCTGGAGCCCCTGAACAGAGTGGGGACATGAGTGACACTGCCACAGTGTGGGGACAGATCTGGAGCCCCACACACAGCGTGGGGACACGGGTGACACTGCCACAGTGTGGGGAAAGATCTGGAGTCCCTGAACAGAGTGGGGACACGAGTGACACTGCCACAGTGTGGGACAGATCTGTAGCCCCACACACAGCGTGGGGACACGGGTGACACTGCCACAGTGTGGGGACAGATCTGGAGCCCCCACACAGAGTGGGGTCACAAGTGACACTGCCACAGTGTGGGGACAGATATGAAGCCCCTGAACAGCGTGGGGACACGAGTGACACTGCCACAGTGTGGGGACAGATCCGGAGCCCCTGAATAGAGTGGGGACACGAGTGACACTGCCACAGTGTGGGGACAGATCTGGAGCCCCTGAATAGAATGGGGACACGAGTGACACTGCCACAGTGTGGGGACAGATCCGGAGCCCCTGAACAGAGTGGGGACACAAGTGACACTGCCACAGTGTGGGGACAGATCTGGAGCCCCTAAACAGAGTGGGGACACGGGTGACACTGCCACAGTGTGGGGACAGATCTGGAGCCCCTGAACAGAGTGGGGACACAAGTGACACTGCCACAGTGTGGGACAGATCTGGAGCCCCTGAATAGAGTGGGGACACGAGTGACACTGCCACAGTGTGGGGACAGATCTGGAGCCCTTGAATAGAGTGGGGACACGAGTGACACTGCCACAGTGTGGGGACAGATCCGGAGCCCCACACACAGCGTGGGGACACGAGTGACACTGCCACAGTGTGGGGACAGATCCAGAGCCCCTGAACAGAGTGGGGACACGGGTGACACAGCCACAGTGTGGGGACAGATCTGGAGCCCCTGAATAGAGTGGGGACACGAGTGACACTGCCACAGTGTGGGGACAGATCCGGAGCCCCTGAACAGAGTGGGGACACGGGTGACACTGCCACAGTGTGGGGACAGATCCAGAGCCCCTGAATAGAGTGGGGACACGAGTGACACTGCCACAGTGTGGGGACAGATCCAGAGCCCCTGAACAGAGTGGGGACACAAGTGACACTGCCACAGTGTGGGACAGATCTGGAGCCCCTGAACAGAGTGGGGACACGAGTGACACTGCCACAGTGTGGGGACACAGTGCCAACCCTGTGTGTCCCCCCCCCTCCCCCAATGAACCCCCCGGGTGATGGGGGGGAGGGAAGGCCTGGCCTAGGCCCCACCCCCCCCCCCATTAAGACGCGCCCCCCCCCCCCCCCCCCCCTCGCCCAACTCCATATGGGGGTTTCCCGTTAGGTTATCGCTCTCCCATTACCGGGACGGGTATCCCGGGTCGGGGTAGGGGCAGGAGGGGATGATCCGGTACCTGGGGAAGCCGCCGCCGCTCCGCCTGGCCCCGCCGCCCGCCCCCTCCTCGCTCATCCCCGCCGCGCTCCTTCCCGCCGCCCGCGCGCGCCAGGGGGCGCTCCCGCCACGCCGCGGGGCACGACGGGAAGGGAGGGGGGGGAAAGAGCTGCGCGCGCGAGGGATTCTGGGAAATGTAGTCCGCCGAGGGGGCGGAGCCGCAGCGGCCGCTGCGGCTCCGCCCCCTCGGCGGACTACATTTCCCACAACCCCCCGCGGCGCTGCGCGCTGCCCAGCCAACCACGTGGGTGCGGTGGGCGCAGGGGATGCCGGGAAGGTGGAGGAGGCGGGAGGCGGTGTCACGTGTTGTGGGGGCGCTTGGGTGGGCGTTCGCACGTGGGAGGGGACAGGGAGGGGCAGAGGGAGAGGGATGGGGACAGATGGACAGGGTGGGATGGACGTGGGTGGAGGTGGAGAGGGTGGAACAGATGGACAGGGTGGGACAGACGGACAGGGTGGGATAAGGATGGGGAGGGGGGCAATGGATGGGGACAGATGGACAGAATGGGATGGGGTGAGGTGGAGAGGGTGGGACAGACGGACAGGGTGGGATGGGGTGAGGTGGAGAGGGTGGGACAGACGGACAGGGTGGGATAAGGATGGGGAGGGGGCAATGGATGGGGACAGATGGACAGAATGGGATGGGGTGAGGTGGAGAGGGTGGGACAGACGGACAGGGTGGGATAAGGATGGGGAGGGGGCAATGGATGGGGACAGATGGACAGAATGGGATGGGGTGAGGTGGAGAGGGTGGGACAGACGGACAGGGTGGGATGGGGTGAGGTGGAAAGGGTGAGACAGATGGACAGGGTGGGATAAATATGGGCAGGGGGCAATGGATGGGGACAGATGGACAGAATGGGATGGGGTGAGGTGGAGAGGGTGGGACAGATGGACAGGGTGGGATGGGGTGAGGTGGAAAGGGTGGGACAGACGGACAGGGTGGGATAAGGATGGGGAGGGGGCAATGGATGGGGACAGATGGACAGGATGGGACGGACATGGATGGGTGGTGGTGGAGAGGGTGGGACAGATGGACAGGGTGGGATGGGGTGAGGTGGAGAGGGTGGGACAGACAGACAGGGTGGGATAAGGATAGGCAGGGGACAATGGATGGGGACAGACGGACGGGATGGGATGGACGTGGGTGGATGGAGATGGATAAGGTGGGACAGACGGACAGGGTGGGATAAGGATGGGGAGGGGGCAATGGATGGGGACAGGA
This sequence comes from Tapera naevia, assembly GCA_033556795.1. Classification (NCBI taxonomy): domain Eukaryota; kingdom Metazoa; phylum Chordata; class Aves; order Cuculiformes; family Neomorphidae; genus Tapera; species Tapera naevia. The sequence continues at coordinate 12,873 of JAUMJJ010000411.1, read as the reverse complement.
TGGGATGGACGTGGGTGGATGGAGATGGATAAGGTGGGACAGACGGACAGGATGGGGACAGATGGACTGGGAGGGGTAGGAGTCAATGGATGTGGACAGTGGGGACAGGTGAGTTGGGATGGAGACAGAGGGTGGATGGGACAATGGATGGGGACAATAGGGGCAGGTGGAGTGGGACAGGGAGCAATGAATGGGACTGATGGGTTGGGTGGGGACAGACAGACAGGATGGGACAGGGACAGACAAGGATCAACACAGGTTGGTGGATGGGGACATGGACGGGGACCGATGGGGGCAGACGGACAAGGACAGAAAGGCAGCGGTGGGGGCAGACCAGTAGTGATAGTGATCAGACTGGGACGGGCAGGGTGTGACAGAGACAGACAAGGAGCTGTGGGGACAAGTGGATACCTGCACTGGGAGCACTGGGGACAGACTGGGATCACAGGGGGACAGAAGCAGATGTGAACTGGGAGCACTGGAGTTGTATTGGGGCCTCTCTGTGTTGCGCTGGAGCTGATGGGAGATATTGGGGGGGGGGGTGATGGGCACTGGTGGTCCCAGTTCTGGTCTTGAGGGGCCCTGGGGCTGGTAGAGGGGTCTGGGTCCCACTATGGGGGTCCCAGTCCATGTACTGGTATTCCAATCCCAGTGCCAGTACTGGGGTCCCAGTGCTGTTCAGAGTCCTGGTACCAGTGCCAGCTGGTGGGTCCTGGTCCCAGTATGGGGGTCCTGGTGCCAGTACTGGGGTCCCAGTGCTTTTCAGGGTCCTGGTCCTGGTCCCACTATGGGGGTCGTGGAGGTGCTGGTCCCAGTAAGAGGATCTCAGTAAAAGGGTCCCAGAGCTGGTGCTGGTCAGAGTCCCGGTGCCAGGGGTCCTAATCCCGATATGGGGGTCCCGGCGCCCACGGTGCTGGTGCTGGTAGGGGGTCCTGGTCCCAGTCCCAGTAGGGGGTTCTTGGTGCCAGCAGAGGGCTTCCCGGTGCCGGTAAAGGGGTCCCGGTGCCAGTTGGTGGGTCCTGGTCCCAGCTGGGGGGTCCTGGCTCCTCTATAGGAGTTCTGGTGCACGTGGTCTCTTTCCCGGTGCAGGGCTCCCGGTGGTCCCAGTGCGGTCCCGGTGATGTCGGTGATGCTCGTCCTAGTGATGCTGGTGGTCCCGGTGGTGGTGATGCTGATCGGGGGTCCCAGTGCCGGGAGTCCCGGTGATGCTGGTGATGTTGGTCCCGGTGCTGGTGATGCTGGTGCTGGTCGAGGGTCACAGTGCCAGGGGTCCCCGTGGTCCCGATGCTGGTGCTTTTCGGTGCTGCCGGTGGTCCCGGTGCTGCCATGATACCGGTGGTACCGGTACCGGTGCTGTCGGTGATGCCGGTGCTGCCGATGATGCCGGTGGTCCCGGTGGTCCCGGTGCTGCGGGGCGGAGCCGGGGCGGGGCCGCGCCGAACGCCGGGCGGGGCCGTTCCGCTCCACTCGCCCTGACCGCGGCACCGGCCCCGGTACCGGCCCCGCCCGGGCCCGGCATCACCGGTACCGGTACCGGCATCACCAGCATCACCGGGAGCACCGGAGCCCCCCCGCAGGTACCGTGGAGGAGGCGGGATGGGTGTGGGGGGGGTTGGGACCGGTGTGTGTGGGGGGGTAGGACCAGGGATGCTGCCGGGATGCGGGGAGGGGGTCTCTGCTCCCATCCCCCGCCCTCCCGCTGGACCGGGCCCGAAGGTGAGGGGGGGCATCGGGAGGTGGGGGTTGGAACAGGAGTGGGGGGGTTGGACCAGGGATGCACCAGATCGGTACCGGGGGAGGGGGCACGGGGGGGGGGGGGGGGTAGGACCAGGGATGCTGTTGGGATGCAGGGCGGGCCGTGCTTCCATCCCCCCCTGCCCAGACCGGGCCAATGGGGGGGGGGGGGGGGGGGACGACACCGATGTGGGGGGGGGGGGGGGGTAGGACCAGGGATGCTGCCGGGATGCGGGGGGGGGGGGGGCGTGCTCCCATCCCCCCCTCCCCAGACCAGGCCCGGCAGAGGGGGAGGACCAAGGATGCGGATGAAGGGGGGGGGTAGTGTGGAACCGGGGGAGGTTCGTGCTCCATTCCCACCCTTGGGTGTCCCCCCCAGACCGGGTCACTGGGAGGGGGGGGGGGGGCGCCCCCTTCACCACCACCACCACCCCCGCCGAGGGCTCATGGTTGGGACTGGGAGTGGAGGGGTTGTGCAGGGGCCGCTTGCACACGCGTGTGCCCCCCACCGTATGTGTGAGCTGCTCCTTGCACACGTGTGACCCTCCCCGCAGGTGGATTTGCCCCCCCCTTGCAAGCTCGTGTGCACCCCTTGCACGCTCGTGTGCTCCCTTTGCACAAGAGAGTGCCCACCCTTGCACGTGTGTGGGAACCCCTACACGTGTGTACCCCCTCCTGTGTGCCTGTACCCCCTTGCACGCGCGTGTGCAACCCCCTTACACACGCGCGTGCAACCCCCTTACACACGCGTGTGCAACCCATGGACCTTTGCAAGCCCTTGCACACGTGTGTGCCCCCTCGTGTGTGCATCCCCCCACTGCACACGCGTGTGCACCCCCCACGGGTCTGTGCACTCCCTTGCACACTCGTGTGCCCCCCTCCAGAGCCGTGCACCCCACCTTGCACACGCGTGTGCCTCCCTCCAGTTCTGCCCTTCCTTGGCCACTCGTGTGCCCCCCACCTTACACACGCGTGTGCCCCCCTCCTCCTCCCACCCATCCCGCCACCCCGGGTCGCTGTTTCCCCCGTTTCTGCCTCAATTTCCCCGCCGGGGGGGGGGGGGGGGGGGGCGGAGAAGGGCTCATCCTGTACCGGGATGACGTCACCGCGTGACGTGACGTCATCACGGGGGGGACACACGACACCTGGAGGGGCGGGACATGTGTGTGTGTGTCCCCGAGTCCCCGCCCTCCCCCGTCCCCCCCCCGCGGTGACTCAACCCCCCCCCCCCCCACCTAATTTTAGTGATGAGCTCATCATCCAGCTCCGCTGTTGCCATGGCAACTCCCCCCCCCCCAATTTCCAGGGGAGCTGCAATGGGTCTGATCCCACCCCCCCCTCCGCCCCCAGGGACCCCTCAACCCCCCCCTCTCCAAACACCTGGGGCCTCCCCAGCCCTGCACGATCGTGCCCCCCCCTTGCACACTTGTGCCCCCCCTGCACACTTGTGTCCTCCCCTTTGCACAACTGTTCCCCCTTTACACACTTGTGCCCCCCCCCTTGCACACTTATGCTCTACCTTCCATGCTCTTGCACACTTGTGTGCCCTCGGTGCACACCCCCTCCTCCCCCATAGCCCCCCCCAGTCCTAGTGGGGTGCACACGGGTGGAAGGAGGGGGTGCACACGCAGGAAAGAGGGGGCACGAGCGTGTGCAAGGGGATGCACATGTGTGTAAGTGGGACACACACCAACGGGGGGGGGCACACGTAGGAGAGGGGTGCACATGCGTGTACGGGGGGGGACACGTGCCTGCTGGGAGGGCAAGAGCTGGGGGGGTGCAGTGGGGTGCACATAAGGGTGCGTCCTGGTGCAAGGGGGTGCACAGGTGGGGGCTGCACACAGGGGTGCAGGTGGGTGCGTGTGCAGATAAAGGGGTGCACGTGTGGGTCAAGGGGGTGCACACGCATGTGGGGCTGCACATACAGGTGTGAGGAGTGCAGGTGCATGCTGGGGTACTGGGGGTGCCCATGGGTGCAGGGGGTGCCTATGGTTGCAGGGGGGGTGCCCAAGGGTTTTAGGGGTGCAGGTGCATGCTGGGGGTGCCCATGTATGCGGGGGGGATACCTATGGGTGCAGGTGGGTGTCCCTGGTTTTAGGGGTGCAGGTGCATGCTGGGGGTGCTCATGGGTGCAGGGGGGTGCCCAAGGGCTTCGGGACCCCCCCCTCCCCTCCCTTTGACACCCCTCCCGCAGGCCGGGGCGCAGGGGGCTCGGGGGTGCCCGCCATGGCCTGCCTGCACGAGACGCGGACGCCGTCGCCCTCGCTGGCCTTGGCCTCGGACGGGACCCCCGAGCAGGAGTTGACCCCCACCCAGTGCGTCCTGCGCGACGTCCTCCCCGCGGGTCCCGCAGCACCCCCAGCACCCCAGGAGGCCTGGCCCCGCCGGGGGCCCCCCCGGCACCCCGACCTGGCACCCGAGGCCGCGGGACCCCTGGCCGCCGAGGCCGCCCACCTGCGGTGCCAGGCCGGGGGGGGATTCCTCGAGGGGCTTTTTGGGTGCCTCAAGCCCGTCTGGACCATGATCGGCAAAGCCTACGCTGCGGAGCACAAGCACCCCCAGGAGGGTGAGGGGGGGCACAGGGGCCGTGGGGTAAAGGAGGGTGCTGAGGGGCCGGGAGGGTGCTGAGGGGGCCGGGAGGGTGCAAAGGGTGCAACGAGGCTGGAAAGGTGCAAGGGGGTGAAGAAGGGAGCAAAGGGTGCAATGGGGCTGGGAGGGTGCAATGGGGCCAGAAGGGTGCCAGGGGGGTGAAGAAGGGTGCTGTGGGGCCAGAAGGATACTATGGGCTAAATAGGGGTGCTGTGGGGCAAAGAGGGTGCAAGGGGGCTAAGAGGGTGCAAGGGGGCGAAGGGTGCAATGGGGCTGGGAAGGTGCAAGGGGAAAAAGAGGGTGCAAGGGGGTGAAGAAGGGTGCTGTGGGGCCAGAAGGGTGCTGTGGGGTAAATAGGGGTGCTGTGGGGTAAATAGGGGTGCTGTGGGGAAATAAGGATGCAATGGGGTGCAAGGAGGTGAAGGGTGCTATGGGGTAAAGAAGGGTGCAATGGGGCAGGGAGGGTGCAAGGGGGGGTGAAGAAGGGTGCTGTGGGGCAGGGAGAGGGCAAAGAAGGGAGTTGTGGGGCAGGAAGGGTGCAATGGAACCAGAGGATGCAGTGGGGCAGGGAGGGTGCCACGAAGGTGCCGATGTGTGGGTGCCACGGGCCTGGGTGTCCCCACAGACCCCTGGGAGGTGCCGTTCGAGGAGATCCTGGACCTGCAGTGGGTGGGCAGCGGGGCACAGGGCGCCGTCTTCCTGGGCCGCTTCCACGGCGAGGAGGTGGCCGTGAAGAAGGTGAGGGACCTGAAGGAGACCGACATCAAGCACCTGCGGAAGCTCAAGCACCCCAACATCATCACCTTCAAGTGAGCCGGGGTGGTGCCACCACGGGCACGGCGCGGGGCATCGTCACGGCGTGGGCAGGGCCTGTGGAGGTGGTTATGGACTTGGTGTGGGCGTGGAGAACGCTGTGGGCATGACATGGATATGGACATGGACGTGGCATGGACATGGCATGGGGCACCAGCACAGCGTGGACCTGGGTGGGCAGGACATGGCATGGGCGTGGGGCACACATGGTGCAGATATGTCCCAGTATCCCAGTGCTACTGGGTGCAGTTGGTTGCCCAGTTGAAGTTGGGTGCCTTGGTCAAGTTGAGTGTCCTGGTGGGGTCAGGGGTCTTGATGAGGTTGGGTGTCCTGGTGAGGTTGGGTGCCCTGGCTGAGTTGGGTGTCCTGGGTGAAGAAGTTGGGTGCCCTGGTGAGGTTGGGTGCCCTGGTGAGGTTGGGTGCCCTGGCTGAGTTGGGTGCCCTGATGAAATTGGGTGCCTCGGTGAGGTTGGGTGCCCTGGTTGGAGAAGGTGGTTGCCCTGGTGGTGCCCCCAGGGCTGAAGGTGACACTGTGCCCGCAGGGGTGTGTGCACCCAGGCCCCCTGCTACTGCATCATCATGGAGTTCTGCGCCCAGGGCCAACTCTACGAGGTGCTGCGCGCCGGGCGCAAGGTCACCCCCTCCCTCCTGGTGGACTGGTCCATGGGCATCGCCGGCGGCATGAACTACCTGCACCTCCACAAGATCATCCACCGCGACCTCAAGTCACCCAAGTGAGCGGGGCCGAGGGGCTCAGGGAGCACCCGTGGGTGCTGGGGTGGGTGCTCCAGGTGGTGGTGGGTGCCCGTGGTGGGGACGTGCACGTGGGGGGTGGCATGATGGTGGTGGTGCCTTATCTAAGGTGGCGTCATGCCGGAGGTGGTTGCGTGTCTGTGGTGGTGACGTGGCCATGGCAGAGCAATGACCATGGTGGTGCCGTGTCCGTGGTGGTGCCATGAGCATGGAGATGCCATGAGTGTGGTGTTGTCGTGGCCATGGAGATGCCATGACCATGGCCATGCCATGGCCATGGTGATGCCATATCCATGCCCTGTCCATGGTGGTGCCATGTCCAAGCAATGACCATGGTGCTACAGTGTCCATGGTGGTGCCATGACCATGGCAGAGCAATGACCATGGTGTTGCCATATCCATGCCATGACCATGGTGGTGCCATGACCATGGTGGTGACGTGGCCATAGCCATGCTGTGTCCATGGCAGAGCAATGGCCATGGCGGTGCCATGTCCATGGTGATGACATCAGCATGGTAGTGACCTGGCCGTGGTCATGCTGTGCCCATGGTGATTCGATGCCCATGGCCAAGCCATGTCTGTGGTGGCTTCATGCCCATGGCTTTGCTGTCCCCGTGGCGTTGAGGTACCCGTGGCAGTTGCCCGTCCATGATGGTTGCACGGAAGCACCACACTCCATGGACCACCACGCATGGTGGGTCCATGTCCACCTTGGTGCTGTGGAGGTTCCCTGCCCATGATGGTGCCCTGGTGGTGCCCCCCACAGCATGCTCATCACCTACGACGACGTGGTGAAGATCTCGGACTTTGGGACCTCCAAGGAGCTCATTGACAAGAGCACCAAGATGTCCTTCGCTGGCACCGTGGCCTGGATGGCGCCTGAGGTCATCCGCAACGAGCCCGTCTCCGAGAAGGTCGACATCTGGTGAGGGCACGGGGACCCTGGGGACCTTGGGGAGCCTTGGTGGCATCGAGGGACACGTAGGGATCTTTGGGAGGCAATAGGGACACTGGAGGGGGCACAAGGGCACAAGGAGAATCGGTGGTGGGGATGTAGGAGATGCTGGTGGGGACATCGCAAGGACATCGGGGTGAGGGACATCAGGGACATGGGTGTGGGCAGAGCAGGGAGGGGGCACCAGGACAAGGGGGACAAGGGGACAGCAAGAGGACACAGGGGGTGCCTGGCCATGGGTGAGGGGGACCATGGGTGGTGGGGCCATGGGTGGTGGGGCCATGGGTGATGGGGACCATGGGTGGTGGGGCCATGGGTGGTGGGACCATGGGTGGTGGGACTATGGGTGGTGGGACTATGGGTGATGGGACTATGGGTGATGGGAACAATGGGTGGTGGGGACCATTGTTGGTGGGACAATGGGTGGTGGAGCCATGGATGATGGAGACCATGGGTGATGGAGACCATTGTTGGTGGGACGATGGGTGATGGGGACGATGGGTGATGGGGACGATGGGTGATGGGGACGATGGGTGATGGGACTATGGGTGATGGGAACAATGGGTGGGGGACCATTGTTGGTGGGACAATGGGTGGTGGAGCCATGGGTGGTGGGACCATGGGTGATGGAGACCATGGGTGATGGAGACCATTGTTGGTGGGACGATGGGTGATGGGGACGATGGGTGATGGGGACGATGGGTGGTGGGGACGATGGGTGGTGGGGACCATGGGTGGTGGGAACCATGGGTGATGGGGACCATGGGTGATGGAGACCATTGTTGGTGGGATGATGGGTGATGGGGACGATGGTGGTGGGACCATGGGTGGTGGGACCATGGGTGATGAGGCCATGGGTGACGGTGTCCCAGGTCCTTCGGGGTGGTGCTGTGGGAGCTGCTGACGGGTGAGATCCCTACAAGGACGTGACTCCTCGGCCATCATCTGGGGGGTCGGCAGCAACAGCCTCCACCTGCCCGTGCCCTCCGGCTGCCCCGACGGCTTCAAGGTGCTGCTGCGCCAGTGCTGGTGAGCGCGCCCTGGGGACACCCCTGGGGACACTGCTGGGGACACCTCACCCTGGGGACACCCCTGGGGGGCCCCCCGGGGGACACCTCACCATGGGGACACCGCTGAGGGGCACCCCTGGGGGCGCCTCGCCATGGGGACACCCTGGGGACATCTTGCCCTGGGGACAGCTGTGGGGACACCTCACCGTGGGGACACCCCCGGAGACATCTCGCCCTGGGGACACCCCTGGGGACACTCCAGGGGTCACCTGGCCCTGGGGACTCTCTGCTATAGCTATAGAGATACCGACCATGGGGACACCCTCTGGGGACACCCCCTGGGGACACCCTCTGGGGACACCCTCTGGGGACACCCTGCCATGGGGACATCCTACCATGGAGATACCCACCACGGTGACACCTCATGGGGACATCCTACCATGGGGACACCCCTCCCCGGGGACACCCCCTCCCTGGGGACACCCCTCCCTGGGGACACCCCACCACATCCTACCATGGAGACACCTTCCCCTAGGGACGCCCCCCCCTCCCCCCCGACTGTGGGAACCCCCCCAGCCTGGGTGGGGTGGGGACTCTCCAAGGGCACCCTGGCCGTGGGTGGGTCGTGCCAGGGGGGCACCACCAGGAGGGACGTGTCCCCCCCCCCCGCCCCCCCCAGCCCCACCTGGTGCCGCCCCCCCCAGGAACAGCAAACCCCGGAACCGGCCGTCCTTCCGCCAGATCCTGCTGCACCTCGACATCGCCTCGGCCGACGTCCTCTCCACCCCCCAGGAGACCTACTTCAAATCCCAGGTACCCCCCGGCACCCCCAGCACCCCGAGACCCTCAGCACCAGCACCCCCAGAACCCCAGGACCCCAGGGACATCCAGCATGAGAACCCCAGGACCCCAAGACCCCTAGCATCAGCACCCCCCAGCACCCCGGGACCCTGAGACCCCCAGCACCAGCACCCCCAGCACCCTGGGACCCCAAGACCCCCAGCACCCTGGGACCCTGAGACCCCCCACCCACCCCGGGACCCTGAGACCCCCAGCACCAGCACCCCAAGACCCCTAGCATCAGCACCCCCAGCACCCCCGGGACCCTGAGACCCCCAGCACCAGCACCCCCCAGCACTCCGGGACCCCGAGACCCTCAGCACCAGCACCCCCACAACCCCAGGACCCCAGGACCACCAGCATGAGAACCCCAGGACCCCAAGACTCCTAGCATCAGCACCCCCAGCACCCCGGGACCCTGAGACCCCCAGCACCAGCACCCCCAGAACCCCAGGACCCTGAGACCCTCAGAACCAGCACCCCCAGAACCCCAGGACCCTGGGACCCCCAGCACCAGCACCCCCGGAACTCCCAGCACCTGGACCCCTGAGACCCTCAGCACCTCCAACCCTGGGACCCCCAAAACCTGGGACCCCTGGGAGTCCCAGCACCCTGGAACCCCCAGGACCCCCAGAGCCCTGGGAACCCCTGGAACCCCCAGCACCCCGGAACCCCCAGCACCAGCACCCAGGGGATACCCAGCACCTCCAACACTGAGACCCCCAGCAGCTGGCACCCAGCACCTTGACCCCTGGGACCCCCAGCACCAACACCCCTGGGACCCCCAGCACCCCAGAACCCTCAGCACCAGGACCCCAGCACTCCCAGGACCCCTGGGAGACCAAACACCTCGAACCCTGGCACCCCCAGCACCCCACGATGCCTGGGATACCCAGCACTCCCAGTCCCCTTGGGCCGCAGCACCCCAGTAACTGGTGCCCAATGTGCCCAGTGCCCGTGATAAGTGGTGCCCAGTGTGCCCAGGGCCAGGGCTGCCCCCCACCCCAGTACCCCCCAGTGGCCCCAGTGCCCAGTGTGCCCAGTTCCTGCATTGACTGGTGCCCAGGTTGCCCATTGCCTGCAATAAGTGGTGCCCAGTGCCTACGGTAACTGGTGCCCATTGTGCCCAGTATCTGCATTAACTGGTGCCCAGTGACTGCAGTAACTGGTGCCCAGTGTGCGCAGCATCTGCATTAACTGGTGCCCAGTGCCTGTGATAAGTGGTGCCCAGTGCCTGCATTAACTGGCGCCCAGCTTGCCCAGTGCCAGGGCTGCCCCAGTGCCCCCAGTACCCCCAGTGCCCCCAGCCCCCCGTGCCCGCAGGCCGAGTGGCGCGAGGAGGTGAAGCTGCACTTCGAGAAGATCAAGTCGGAGGGGACCTGTCTGCACCGCCTGGAGGAGGAGCTGATCAACCGCCGGCGCGAGGAGCTCCGGTAGGGTCTGCCCAAAGGGCACTGGGAGCACTGGGAGCACTGGGGAGCGCTGGGGAGCGGGCTGCTGGGTGCCCCCCGGGCGCCGTGTGGTGATGCCGCGGGTGCCAGGCACGCGCTGGACATCCGGGAGCACTACGAGCGCAAGCTGGAACGCGCCAACAACCTCTACATGGAGCTCAGCGCCCTCATGCTGCAGCTGGAGCTGAAGGAGAAGGAGCTGCTCAGGTGAGGGGGCACCTCCAGCACCCCACGGGCACCCCACGGGCACCCCACGGGCACCCCATGGTCAGAACCAACCCTGTGTCCACCCCATGGTCATGGTCACAGTCAATCCTGTATTCAACCCATGGTTGCTCCATGGCCAACCCTGTGTCCCACCCCCGTTACCATGGTCACCCCATGGCCATGGCCAACCCTTTATCCAACCCATGGTCACCCCATGATCGTGGCCAACCCTGTGTCCACCCCATGGCCACCCAATGGTCATAGTCAACCCTCTGTCCATGCCATGGTTTCTCCATGGCCGTGGCCAACCCTGTGTCCACCCCATGTCCATGACCAATCCCATATCCATCCTACGGTCATCCCATGGCCATGGCCAACCCCACATCCACTCCATGGTCAACCAACCCTGTGTCCACCCCACAGTTGCCCCAAGTCCATAACCAATCCCATATCCACCCCAAGGCCATGACTAACCCCATATCCACCCCGTGGTCATCCCATGGCCATGGCCAACCCTATATCCACCCCAAGGCCATGACCAGCCCTGTATCCACCCCGTGGTCATCCCATGGCCATGGCCAACCCTATATCCACCCCAAGGCCATGACCAACCCTGTATCCACCCCGTGGTCATCCCATGGCCATGGCCAACCCTATATCCACCCCAAGGCCATGACCAACCCTGTATCCACCTCGTGGTCATCCCATGGCCATGGCCAACCCTATATCCACCCCAAGGCCATGACCAACCCTGTACCCACCCTGTGGTCATCCCATGGCCATGGCCAACCCTATATCCACCCCAAGGCCATGACCAACCCTGTACCCACCCCGTGGTCATCCCATGGCCATGGTAAACCCCACATCCACCCCATGGTCAACCACCCCTGTATCCACCCCACGGTTGCCCCAAGGCCATGACCAACCCCATATCCACCCCATGTCCACGGCCAACCCTGCACCAACCCCACGACCACCCTTGTTCCCACCTCACGACCACCCAGTGACCACCAGCGCCCCCCCCTGCCCCCCGAGGTCACGGTCACCCCCCCCGGGTGTCCCCGGGGTGAGGGTGCCCACACGTGGCCCCCGGCAGGCGGGAGCAGGCGCTGGAGAAGCGCTACCCAGGGCTCTTCAAGCCCCGGGCGCCGCGAGGGCTCCTCCACGGCAACGCCGTCGAGACCCTCATCAAGAAACGCAACGTCCCCCAGAAGCTGTCGCCCCACGGCAAGCGGTGCGTGAGGAGGTGGGGGGGGGCACCGTGGGGTGGGGGTGGGGGCACCGTGGGGTTGGGTGGGGGGCACTGGGTCCTTTATGGGGGGGGGGGGGGGGGGGGGTGTGGCTGGAGGGTTGGGTGGGTTGGGTTGAGGGTCAAGGGCACCTTGGGTTCCTCAAGGTTTGGGGGGGTCATGGACTTGTGGGGTTGGAAGGGTGGGTTGAGGGGGTCGTGGATGTGTGGGGTCTTGTAGGGTTGGGTGGGTGGCGTGGGGGGGGGATCTTTGGGGTGCAGGTTTGGAGGGCACTTTGGGGTGCAGATTTGGGGTGCACATTTGGGGGGCTCTTTGGGGTGCAGATTTGGGGGGTGCTCTTTGGGGTGGGGGTGCTCTTTGGGGTACAGATTTGGGGGGGCTCTTTGGGGTGGGGGGGCTCTTTGGGGTGCAGATTTGCAGGAGCTCTTTGGGGTGGCTCTTTCGGGTGCAGATTTGGGGAGTTCTTTGGGGGGGGCTCTTTGGGGTGCAGATTTGGGGGGGCTCTTTGGGGGGGCTCTGGGGTGCACATTTGGGGGGCTCTTTGGGGTGCAGATTTGGAGGGTTCTTTGGGGGGGCTCTTTGGGGTGCAGATTCAGGGGGTGCTCTTTGGGGTGGGGGTGCTCTTTGGGGTACAGATTTAGGGGGTGCTCTTTGGGGTGGGGGACTCTTTGGGGTACAGATTTGGGGGGGCTCTTTGGGGGGGGCTCTTTGGGGTGCAGATTTGGAGGGTTCTTTGGGGGAGGCTCTTTGGGGTGCAGATTCAGGGGGTGCTCTTTGGGGTGGGGTGCTCTTTGGGGTGCAGATTTGGGGGCTCTTTGGGATGGGGGGCTCTTTGGGGTGCAGATTTGGGGGGGCTCTTTGGGGTGGGGGGGCTCTTTGGGGTGCAGATTTGCAGGAGCTCTTTGGGGTGGCTCTTTCGGGTGCAGATTTGGGGGAGTTCTTTGGGGGGGGCTCTTTGGGGTGCAGATTTGGGGGGGCTCTTTGGGGGGGCTCTGGGGTGCACATTTTGGGGGGCTCTTTGGGGTGCAGATTTGGGGGAGTTCTTTGGGGGGGGCTCTGGGGTGCAGATTTGGAGGGCACTTTGGGGTGGGGGGCTCTTTGGGTGCAGATTTGGAGGGTTCTTTGGGGGGGCTCTTTGGGGTGCAGATTCAGGGGGTGCTCTTTGGGGTGGGGGTGCTCTTTGGGGTACAGATTTGGGGGGCTCTTTGGGGTGGGGGGGCTCTTTGGGATGCAGATTTGGGGTTGGCTCTTTGGGGTGGGGGTGCTCCTT
>JAUMJJ010000410.1:0-49440 GCA_033556795.1 Tapera naevia | reverse complement strand
GGGAGGATTTTGTGGAAAATGAACCTAGTTTTGGAGGAAAAAATCTGATTATGCGGAAAATGAACCCCTTTTGGGGGGAAAAATGATTTTGGGGGAAATGAACGCAGTAATTGGGTAAAAAACTCTAATTTGGGGGAAAATGGAACCAGTTTGGTAGGGAAAACCAAATTTGTAGGGAAGTGAACCCATTTTTGGTGGAAAAAACCATATTTTGGGGAAAATGGACACAGTTTTGGGGGGAAAAAATGATTTTGGGGAAAATGAACCCAGTAATGGGGAAAAAAATGATTTTGGGGAAAATGAACCCAGTGTGGAATGGAAATAGAAGATTTTGGGGAAAATGAAATCAGATAGGAGGGGAAAACCTGATTTTTGTGAAAATGAACTGAGTTTTGGGGGGAAATAAGGATTTTATGTAAAATGAACCTATTTTCGGAGGAAAAAAGCTGATTATGTGGAAAATGAACCCAGTTTTGCGGAAAAACCTGTTTTCAAGGAAAATGAACCCAGTTTTGGGGAAAAAAATGATTTTGGGGAAAATGAACCCAGTGATCGGGTAAAAAACCCGGATTTTGGGGAAAATGAACACAGTTTGTTGGGGAAAACCTAATATGTAGGGAAATAAACCCATTTTTGGTGGAAAAAACATATTTTGAGGAAAATGAACCCAGTTTTTTTGGGGAAAAAATTATTTTGGGGAAAATGAACCCAGTTTGGGAGGAGAGAAGCTGATTATGGGGGAAATGAACCCAGTTTGGGGGGGAAAAAATATTTTGTGGAAATAAAGCCAGTAATTGGGTAAAAACCCCGGATTTTGGAGAAAAATGAACCCAGTCTGGTGGGGAAAACCCTATTTGTAGGGAAATAAACCCAGTTTTGTGGAAAAAATATATTTTGGGGAAAATGAACGCAGTAATGGGGAAAAATCCTGATTTTGGGGAAAATGAACCAAGTGCGGAGTGGAAATAGAAGATTTTGAGGAAAATGAAATCAGTTTGGAGGGGACAACCTGATTTGTGTGAAAATGTACCCAGTTTTGGGGGTTAATAGGGATTTTCTGGAAAATGAACCTAGTTTTGGAGGGAAAAATCCATTTTTAAGGAAAATGAACCCAGTTTGGGGGAAAAAAATTATTTTGGGGAAAATGAACCCAGTAATCGTGTAAAAAACCCGATTTTTTTGGAAAATGAACAGAGTTTGGGGGGGGGGGGAACCAACTTGTAGGGAAATGAACCGAGTTTTGCTCAAAAAAAACCAACTTTGGGGAAAATCAACCCAGTTTAGGAGGGAAAAAAACGATTTTGGGGAAAATGAACCCAGTTTTGGGGGAAAAAACCGATTTTGGGGAAATGAACCCAGTAATGGGGAAAAAACCTGATTTTGGGGAAAATGAACACTGTTTGGAGGGGAAAACTTGATTTGTGTGAAAATGCGCCCAGTGTTTTGAAGAAAAAAAGGATTTTGGGGAAAATGAACCCAGTTTGGGAGGAGAGAAGCTGATTATGGGGAAAATGAACCCAGTTTGGGGGGGAAAAAATATTTTGTGGAAATAAAGCCAGTAATTGGGTAAAAACCCCGGATTTTGGAGAAAAATGAACCCAGTCTGGTGGGGAAAACCCAATTTGTAGGGAAATAAACCCAGTTTTGTGGAAAAAATATATTTTGGGGAAAATGAACGCAGTAATGGGGAAAAATCCTGATTTTGGGGAAAATGAACCAAGTGCGGAGTGGAAATAGAAGATTTTGAGGAAAATGAAATCAGTTTGGAGGGGACAACCTGATTTGTGTGAAAATGTACCCAGTTTTGGGGGGGGGGGGGAGGATTTTGTGGAAAATGAACCTAGTTTTGGAGGAAAAAATCTGATTATGCGGAAAATGAACCCCTTTTGGGGGGAAAAATGATTTTGGGGGAAATGAACGCAGTAATTGGGTAAAAAACTCTAATTTGGGGGAAAATGGAACGAGTTTGGTAGGGAAAACCAAATTTGTAGGGAAGTGAACCCATTTTTGGTGGAAAAAACCATATTTTGGGGAAAATGGACACAGTTTTGGGGGGAAAAAATGATTTTGGGGAAAATGAACCCAGTAATGGGGAAAAAAATGATTTTGGGGAAAATGAACCCAGTGTGGAATGGAAATAGAAGATTTTGGGGGAAAATGAAATCAGATAGGAGGGGAAAACCTGATTTTTGTGAAAATGAACTGAGTTTTGGGGGGAAATAAGGATTTTATGGAAAATGAACCTATTTTCGGAGGAAAAAAGCTGATTATGTGGAAAATGAACCCAGTTTTGCAGAAAAACCTGTTTTCAAGGAAAATGAACCCAGTTTTGGGGAAAAAAATGATTTTGGGGAAAATGAACCCAGTGATCGGGTAAAAAACCCGGATTTTGGGGAAAATGAACACAGTTTGTTGGGGAAAACCTAATATGTAGGGAAATAAACCCAGTTTTGGTGGAAAAAACATATTTTGGGGAAAATGAACCCAGTTTTGGGGTAAAAAAATGATTTTTGGAAAAATTAACCCACTTTGTGAGAAAAAACCCTGATTTTGGAGAAAATGAACCAGCAATGGGGAAAAATCCTGATTTTGGGGAAAATGAACCAAGTGCGGAGTGGAAATAGAAGGTTTTGAGGAAAATGAAATCAGTTTGGACGGGACAACCTGATTTGTGTGAAAATGTACCCAGTTTTGGGGGTTAATAGGGATTTTGCGGAAAATGAACCTAGTTTCGGAGGAAAAATTCTGATTATACGGAAAATGAACACAGTTTTGGGGGAAAAAAACGTTTTTAAGGAAAATGAACCCAGTTTTTGGGGAAAAAATTATTTTGGGGAAAATGAACGCAGTAATTGGGTAAAAAAACCCCGAATTTTGGGGAAAATCAGCAGAGTTGGGGGGGGGGGAAGACTTGTAGAGAAATGAACCGACTTTTGCTGTAAAAAAACCGACTTTGGGGAAAATCAACCCAGTTTGGGAGGAAAAAATCCGATTTTGGGGCAAATGAACACTGGAGGGGAAAAAAACCTGGTTTTGGGGAAAATGAACACTGGAGGGGAAAACTAGATTTGTGTGAAAATGCACCCAGTGTTTTGTGGAAAAAAAGGATTTTGGGGAAAATGAACCCAGTTTAGGAAGAAGGAAGCTGATTATGGGGAAATTAACCCAGTTTGGAGGGGATAACCCGTTTTTGATTTAAAATGAACCCAGTTTTGAGGGAAAAAAAATTTTTTGGGATATAAAGCCAGTAATTGGGGCTTCTCCAAAACAACCAGGTTTTGGAGAAAATGAACACAATTTGGTCGGGAAAACCCAATATTTAGGGAAATAAACCCAGTTTTGGTGGAAAAAAAAAACATATTTTGGGGAAAATGAACACAGTTTTGGGGGAAAAAATGGTTTTGGGGAAAATGATCCCAGTAATGGAGAAAAAATCCTGATTTTGGGGAAAATGAACCCAGTGTGGAGTGGAAATTGAAGATTTTGGGGAAAATGAAATCAGTTTGGAGGGGAAAACCTGATTTGTGTGAAAATGTACCCAGTTTTTGGGGGAGAAAAAGGATTTTGGGTAAAATGAACCCAGTGTGGAGTGGAAATAGAAGATTTTGGGTAAAATGAACACTGTTTGGAGGGGAACACCTGATTTTGGAGAAAAAGCATCCAGTTTTGGGGGGAAATAAGGATTTTGTGGGAAATGAATATAGTTCCGGAGGATAAAAACTATTTATGCAGAAAATGAATCCAGTTTTGGGTAAAAAACCCGTTTTTAAAGAAAATGAACCCAATTTTGGGAAAAAAAAATATTTTTGGGAAAATGAACCCAGTAATTGGGTAAAAAACCCGAATTTTGGGGAAAATGAACCCCGTTTGGGAGGAAAAAAACCCGATTATGGGAAAAATGAACCCAGTTTTGGGGAAAAAATTATTTTGGGGAAAATGAAATCAGTTTTGGGGAAAAAATTATTTTGGGGAAAATGAACCCAGTAATGGGGAAAAAAACCTGATTTTGGGGAAAATGAACCCAGTGTTTCAGAGGAAATAGAAGATTTTGGGGAAAAAAAATCAAAAATTCACCAAAAATTTCACCAAAATCATTATTTCCCTCCCAAAACTGGATTCATTTCCCCCAAAATCAGATTTTTTCCTCCCAAACCGGGTTCATTTTCCCCAAAATCCTATTTTTCCCCCAAAACAGGGTGCATATTCACACAAATCAGGTTTTCCCCTCCTAAAACGGTTCATTTTCCACAAAAGCTTCTATTTCCACTCCACACTGGGTTCATTTTCCCCATAATCAGGGTTTATTCCCAATTACTGTGTTCACTTTCTCAAAAATCCTTTTACCACCCCCCCCCCCCCCCCCCCCCCTCAAAAATGGGTTCATTTATTTCAAAACCTAACCCCTTGATTTTAAAGAATCCTGGAATTTCCTTCCATGAATAGCTGCAAGAAGAGAAAGCTTTTTACCGGCAGGGTATTCCTCACTCGAAGGCTAACAAATACAGGCAAAGAGAGGATCTGCTCCTGCTTTCTTGAGCAGCCTTCACAGTGTTTCCCCGGCTTTCACACCACATTCCGGCTGCAAACATTACGTTGGTCCGGAGACAGCGCCTTTCTTGCCGGCTGGCTCTCTAAACTGAAACCGCTCAGAAAGCTATCTCTGGCCGCGGTTTCACAGACATCTCGGCTGTCTGCTCCTTGCCTCTCTGAGGAGCAGTCATTTCAGATATCTAGCATCACATCACAGCGCATGCAGATGAGTCTAAAAATCTTTCTCTCTTAGAAACTTGCTATTTATGAAAATTGTTTTAGCATGTTTTTTCATCTTCTAACAATGTAATTAAAGGGAATATTATCAGATGATCTGCTCGTGCTTCAAGGACGAGGGATCCCTGTTTTCCAGTGTAGTCTCATCAGCCTCTGCAAACTCTTTCTACTGAAACAGCAGGCAGGGAATCCACAGCACATTCTCTGAACGGCACGGTTTTGTGTTTCTCCAAAGGAGAGCAGAAACTAACCCCTTGATTTTAAAGACTCCTGGAATGTTCTTCCATGAATCGCTGCTAGAAGAGAAAGCATTTTAGCGGCAGGCTATTCCTCTCTCGAAGGCTGACAAATACAGGCAAAGAGTCGAGCTGCTTTTGCTTTCTTGCGCAGCCTTCACAGTGTAGCCCCGGCTTTCACAGTAGGCTTCAGCTGCAAACATTACGTTGTTCGGGAGACAGTGCCTTCTCTTACCGGCTAGCTCTCTAAACTGAAGCCGGTCGGAAAGCTGCCTCTCGCCGCGGTTCTACAGACATCCCGGCGGTCTGCTGCTTGCCTCCCTGACGAACAGTCTTTTCCGATTTCTAGCAGCATATTAAAGCGCGCCCACAGCAGTCTAAAATCTTGCCTCCTACCCACCCCCGACTTTTCTATTTTGGAAATGTTTTAGCATGACATCTAATCTCCTAACAATGTATTTAGAAAACAAATAATCGGATGATCTGTTCGTGTTCAAGGACGAGAGATCCCTTTTTTCCTGTCCATTCCCTTCAGCCTCTGCAAACTGTTTCTGCTGAAACTTGTTACAACAGCCGGCAGCGAATTCACACACATTCTCTGAACTGCACGGTTTTGTTTTTCCTCCAAGGGAGTGCAGAAACTAACCCTTTGAATTTAAAGAATCCTGGAATTTCCTTCCATGAATAGCTGCCAGAAGAGAAAGCTTTTTACCGGCAGGGTATTCCTCTCTCGAAGGCTTACAAATACAGGCAAAGTGAGGATCTGCTCCTGCTTTCTTGAGCAGCCTTCACAGTGTTTCCCCGGCTTTCACACCACATTCCGGCTGCAAACATTACGTTGGTCCGGAGACAGCGCCTTTCTTGCCGGCTGGCTCTCTAAACTGAAACCGCTCAGAAAGCTGTCTCTGCCCGCGGTTCTAAAGACATCCCGGCGGTCTTCTTCTTGCCTCCCTGACGAACAGTCATTTCAGATTTTGGGAGGAATTAACCCAGTTTGGGAGAAAAAAAACTGATTATGGGGAAAATGAAGCCAGTTTGTGGGGAAAAAGCCGTTTTTGAATATAATAAACCCAGTTATGGGGAAAATGAACCAGTAATGGGGAAAAAAACCGATTATGGGGAAAATGAACAGAGTTTGGGGGGGGAAAACCCATTTTGTAGGGAAAGAAACACAGTTAAGGTGGAAAGAAACAGATTCTGTGGAAAATGAAATTGTAGGGAAATGAACCCAGTTTTGCTGGAATAAAACATATTTTGTGGAAAATGAGGGTTTTTTTCTCCCCCGACTGGATTCATTTTCCCAAAATCGGGTTTTTTTCCTCCCAAATTGGGTTCATTTTCCCCAAAATCCTTTTTTTCCCACAAAAACTGGGTGCATTTTCACACAAATCAGGTTTTCCCCTCCAAACTGATTACATTTTCCAAAAATCTTCTATTTCCACTCCACACTGGGTTTATTTTCCCCAAAATCATTTTTTTCCCCATTACTGGATTCATTTCCCCAAAATCGGTTTTTCTCCACCAAAACTGAGTTCATTTTCCCGAAATCGTTTCCCCCCCTCCCCACCCCCCCCAAAAAAAAACTGGCTGCATTTTCACACAAATGAGATTTTCCCCTCCAAACTGATTTCATTTTCCCCCAAATCCGGGTTTATTTCCCAATTCTGGGTTCATTTCCCCAAAATAATTTTTTCCCAAAGCACTGTTCATTTTCCCCAAAATCGATTTTTTTCCACCAAAACAGAGACCATTTACCTACAAGTTGGGTTTTCCCCCCAAACTGTGTTCATTTTCCCCCAAATTAGGGTTTTTTACAAAATTTTACAAAATTACTGGGTTAATTTTCCCCAAAATCACTTCGCCCCCCCCCCCCCCAAACTGGATGCATTTTCATACAAATCAGGTTTTTTCCCCCAAAACTGGGTTAATTTTCACCATAATCAGCTTCTTTCCTCCCAAACTCGGTTCATTTCCCTACAAGTTGGTTTCCTCCGCCCAAAACTTTGTTCATTTTCCCCAAAATTCGATTTTTTTAACCCAATTACTGGGTTCATTTTCCCAAAATATTTTTTTTCCCCAAAACTGGGTTCATTTTCCTTAAAAACGGGTTTTTCTGCCAAAACTGGGTTCATTTTCCGCATAATCAGCATTTTTCCTCCGAAACTAGGTTCATTTTCCACAAAATCCTTATTTCCCCCCAAAACTGGGTTTATTTTCACACAAATCAGGTTTTCCCCTCAAAACAGTATTCATTTTCCCCAAAATCTTCTATTTCCACTCCACACTTGGTTCATTTTCCCCAAAAACAGATTTTTCCCCCAAAACTGGGTCCATTTTCCCTAAATTCGGGATTTTTCCACCAAAACTCGGTTCATTTCCCTAGAAGTTGGTTTTTCCCCCCCAAACTTTGTTCATTTTCCCCAAAATTCGGTTTTTTTTACCCAATTACTGGGTTCGTTTTCTCCAAAATAATTGTTTTCCCCAAAACTGGGTTCATTTTCTGCATAATCAGTTTTTCCCTCTGAAACTGGGTTCATTTTCCACAAAATTCGGGAAATGAACTGAGTTTTGGTGGAAAAAAACTGACTTTGGGGAAAATGAACCCAGTTAGGGAGGAAAAAATCCGATTTTGGGGCAAATTACCCCAATTATGGGGGAAAAAAAAATAATTTTCGGGAAATGAACCCAGTAATTGGAAAACCCGGATTCTGGGGAAAATGAACACAGTTTGGGAGGAAAGAAGCTGATTATGGGGAAAATGAAACCAGTTTTGGGGGAAAAAAACATATTTGGTGAAAATGAACCCAGTTTTGAAGGAAAAAAAAAAGATTTTGGGGAAATAAAGCCAGTAACTGGTTCAAAAATCCATATGTTGGGGAAAATGAACACAATTTGGTGGGGAAAAACCGATATGTAGGGAAATAAACCCATTTTTGGTGGAAAAAACATATTTTGAGGAAAATGAACCCAGTTTTTTGGGGGAAAAAATTATTTTGGGGAAAATGAACCCAGTTTGGGAGGAGAGAAGCTGATTATGGGGGAAATGAACCCAGTTTGGGGGGGAAAAAATATTTTGTGGAAATAAAGCCAGTAATTGGGTAAAAACCCCGGATTTTGGAGAAAAATGAACCCAGTCTGGTGGGGAAAACCCTATTTGTAGGGAAATAAACACAGTTTTGTGGAAAAAATATATTTTGGGGAAAATGAACGCAGTAATGGGGAAAAATCCTGATTTTGGGGAAAATGAACCAAGTGCGGAGTGGAAATAGAAGATTTTGAGGAAAATGAAATCAGTTTGGAGGGGACAACCTGATTTGTGTGAAAATGTACCCAGTTTTGGGGGTTAATAGGGATTTTCTGGAAAATGAATCTAGTTTTGGAGGGAAAAATCCATTTTTAAGGAAAATGAACCCAGTTTGGGGGAAAAAAATTATTTTGGGGAAAATGAACCCAGTAATCGTGTAAAAAACCCGATTTTTTTGGAAAATGAACAGAGTTTGGGGGGGGGGGGGGAACCAACTTGTAGGGAAATGAACCGAGTTTTGCTCGAAAAAAACCAACTTTGGGGAAAATCAACCCAGTTTAGGAGGGAAAAAAACGATTTTGGGGAAAATGAACCCAGTTTTGGGGGAAAAAACCCGATTTTGGGGAAATGAACCCAGTAATGGGGAAAAAACCTGATTTTGGGGAAAATGAACACTGTTTGGAGGGGAAAACTTGATTTGTGTGAAAATGCGCCCAGTGTTTTGAAGAAAAAAAGGATTTTGGGGAAAATGAACCCAGTTTGGGAGGAGAGAAGCTGATTATGGGGAAAATGAACCCAGTTTGGGGGGGAAAAAATATTTTGTGGAAATAAAGCCAGTAATTGGGTAAAAACCCCGGATTTTGGAGAAAAATGAACCCAGTCTGGTGGGGAAAACCCAATTTGTAGGGAAATAAACCCAGTTTTGTGGAAAAAATATATTTTGGGGAAAATGAACGCAGTAATGGGGAAAAATCCTGATTTTGGGGAAAATGAACCAAGTGCGGAGTGGAAATAGAAGATTTTGAGGAAAATGAAATCAGTTTGGAGGGGACAACCTGATTTGTGTGAAAATGTACCCAGTTTTGGGGGGGGGGGGGAGGATTTTGTGGAAAATGAACCTAGTTTTGGAGGAAAAAATCTGATTATGCGGAAAATGAACCCCTTTTGGGGGGAAAAATGATTTTGGGGGAAATGAACGCAGTAATTGGGTAAAAAACTCTAATTTGGGGGAAAATGGAACGAGTTTGGTATGGAAAACCAAATTTGTAGGGAAGTGAACCCATTTTTGGTGGAAAAAACCATATTTTGGGGAAAATGGACACAGTTTTGGGGGGAAAAAATGATTTTGGGGAAAATGAACCCAGTAATGGGGAAAAAAATGATTTTGGGGAAAATGAACCCAGTGTGGAATGGAAATAGAAGATTTTGGGGAAAATGAAATCAGATAGGAGGGGAAAACCTGATTTTTGTGAAAATGAACTGAGTTTTGGGGGGAAATAAGGATTTTATGGAAAATGAACCTATTTTCGGAGGAAAAAAGCTGATTATGTGGAAAATGAACCCAGTTTTGCAGAAAAACCTGTTTTCAAGGAAAATGAACCCAGTTTTGGGGAAAAAAATGATTTTGGGGAAAATGAACCCAGTGATCGGGTAAAAAACCCGGATTTTGGGGAAAATGAACACAGTTTGTTGGGGAAAACCTAATATGTAGGGAAATAAACCCAGTTTTGGTGGAAAAAACATATTTTGGGGAAAATGAACCCAGTTTTGGGGTAAAAAAATGATTTTTGGAAAAATTAACCCACTTTGTGAGAAAAAACCCTGATTTTGGAGAAAATGAACCCAGCAATGGGGAAAAATCCTGATTTTGGGGAAAATGAACCAAGTGCGGAGTGGAAATAGAAGGTTTTGAGGAAAATGAAATCAGTTTGGACGGGACAACCTGATTTGTGTGAAAATGTACCCAGTTTTGGGGGTTAATAGGGATTTTGCGGAAAATGAACCTAGTTTCGGAGGAAAAATTCTGATTATACGGAAAATGAACACAGTTTTGGGGGAAAAAAACGTTTTTAAGGAAAATGAACCCAGTTTTTGGGGAAAAAATTATTTTGGGGAAAATGAACGCAGTAATTGGGTAAAAAAACCCCGAATTTTGGGGAAAATCAGCAGAGTTGGGGGGGGGGGAAGACTTGTAGAGAAATGAACCGACTTTTGCTGTAAAAAAACCGACTTTGGGGAAAATCAACCCAGTTTGGGAGGAAAAAATCCGATTTTGGGGCAAATGAACACTGGAGGGGAAAAAAACCTGGTTTTGGGGAAAATGAACACTGGAGGGGAAAACTAGATTTGTGTGAAAATGCACCCAGTGTTTTGTGGAAAAAAAGGATTTTGGGGAAAATGAACCCAGTTTAGGAAGAAGGAAGCTGATTATGGGGAAATTAACCCAGTTTGGAGGGGATAACCCGTTTTTGATTTAAAATGAACCCAGTTTTGAGGGAAAAAAAATTTTTTGGGATATAAAGCCAGTAATTGGGGCTTCTCCAAAACAACCAGGTTTTGGAGAAAATGAACACAATTTGGTCGGGAAAACCCAATATTTAGGGAAATAAACCCAGTTTTGGTGGAAAAAAAAAACATATTTTGGGGAAAATGAACACAGTTTTGGGGGAAAAAATGGTTTTGGGGAAAATGATCCCAGTAATGGAGAAAAAATCCTGATTTTGGGGAAAATGAACCCAGTGTGGAGTGGAAATTGAAGATTTTGGGGAAAATGAAATCAGTTTGGAGGGGAAAACCTGATTTGTGTGAAAATGTACCCAGTTTTTGGGGGAGAAAAAGGATTTTGGGTAAAATGAACCCAGTGTGGAGTGGAAATAGAAGATTTTGGGTAAAATGAACACTGTTTGGAGGGGAACACCTGATTTTGGAGAAAAAGCATCCAGTTTTGGGGGGAAATAAGGATTTTGTGGAAAATGAATATAGTTTCAGAGGATAAAAACTATTTATGCAGAAAATGAATCCAGTTTTGGGTAAAAAACCCGTTTTTAAGGAAAATGAACCCAATTTTGGGGAAAAAAAATTATTTTGGGAAAATGAACCCAGTAATTGGGTAAAAAACCCGAATTTTGGGGAAAATGAACCCCGTTTGGGAGGAAAAAAACCCGATTATGGGAAAAATGAACCCAGTTTTGGGGAAAAAATTATTTTGGGGAAAATGAAATCAGTTTTGGGGAAAAAATTATTTTGGGGAAAATGAACCCAGTAATGGGGAAAAAAAATGATTTTGGGGAAAATGAACCCAGTTTTGGGGGAAAACCCCGGATTTGGGGAAAATGAACCCAGTTTTGGGGGAAAAAATGATTTTGGGGAAAATGAACCCAGTAATGGAGAAAAAATCCTGATTTTGGGGAAAATGAACCCAGTGTGGAGTGGAAATAGAAGATTTTGGGGAAAATGAAATCAGTTTGGAGGGGAACACCTGATTTTGGAGAAAAAGCATCCAGTTTTGGGGGGAAATAAGGATTTTGTGGGAAATGAATATAGTTCCGGAGGATAAAAGCTATTTATGCAGAAAATGAACCCAGTTTTGGGTAAAAAAACCCGTTTTTAAAGAAAATGAACCCAATTTTGGGAAAAAAAAATATTTTTGGGAAAATGAACCCAGTAATTGGGTAAAAAACCCGAATATTGGGGAAAATGAACCCCGTTTGGGAGGAAAAAAACCCGATTATGGGAAAAATGAACCCAGTTTTGGGGAAAAAATTATTTTGGGGAAAATGAAATCAGTTTTGGGGAAAAAATTATTTTGGGGAAAATGAACCCAGTAATGGGGAAAAAAACCTGATTTTGGGGAAAATGAACCCAGTGTTTCAGAGGAAATAGAAGATTTTGGGGGAAAAAAATCAAAAATTCACCAAAAATTTCACCAAAATCATTATTTCCCTCCCAAAACTGGATTCATTTCCCCCAAAATCAGATTTTTTCCTCCCAAACCGGGTTCATTTTCCCCAAAATCCTATTTTTCCCCCAAAACAGGGTGCATATTCACACAAATCAGGTTTTCCCCTCCTAAAACGGTTCATTTTCCACAAAAGCTTCTATTTCCACTCCACACTGGGTTCATTTTCCCCATAATCAGGGTTTATTCCCAATTACTGTGTTCACTTTCTCAAAAATCCTTTTACCACCCCCCCCCCCCCCCCTCTCAAAAATGGGTTCATTTATTTCAAAACCTAACCCCTTGATTTTAAAGAATCCTGGAATTTCCTTCCATGAATAGCTGCAAGAAGAGAAAGCTTTTTACCGGCAGGGTATTCCTCACTCGAAGGCTAACAAATACAGGCAAAGAGAGGATCTGCTCCTGCTTTCTTGAGCAGCCTTCACAGTGTTTCCCCGGCTTTCACACCACATTCCGGCTGCAAACATTACGTTGGTCCGGAGACAGCGCCTTTCTTGCCGGCTGGCTCTCTAAACTGAAACCGCTCAGAAAGCTATCTCTGGCCGCGGTTTCACAGACATCTCGGCTGTCTGCTCCTTGCCTCTCTGAGGAGCAGTCATTTCAGATATCTAGCATCACATCACAGCGCATGCAGATGAGTCTAAAATCTTTCTCTCTTAGAAACTTGCTATTTATGAAAATTGTTTTAGCATGTTTTTTCATCTTCTAACAATGTAATTAAAGGGAATATTATCAGATGATCTGCTCGTGCTTCAAGGACGAGGGATCCCTGTTTTCCAGTGTAGTCTCATCAGCCTCTGCAAACTCTTTCTACTGAAACAGCAGGCAGGGAATCCACAGCACATTCTCTGAACGGCACGGTTTTGTGTTTCTCCAAAGGAGAGCAGAAACTAACCCCTTGATTTTAAAGACTCCTGGAATGTTCTTCCATGAATCGCTGCTAGAAGAGAAAGCATTTTAGCGGCAGGCTATTCCTCTCTCGAAGGCTGACAAATACAGGCAAAGAGTCGAGCTGCTTTTGCTTTCTTGCGCAGCCTTCACAGTGTAGCCCCGGCTTTCACAGTAGGCTTCAGCTGCAAACATTACGTTGTTCGGGAGACAGTGCCTTCTCTTACCGGCTAGCTCTCTAAACTGAAGCCGGTCGGAAAGCTGCCTCTCGCCGCGGTTCTACAGACATCCCGGCGGTCTGCTGCTTGCCTCCCTGACGAACAGTCTTTTCCGATTTCTAGCAGCATAATAAAGCGCTCCCACAGCTGTCTAAACTCTTGCCTCCTACCCACCCCCGAATTTTTCTATTTTGGAAATGTTTTAGCATGACATCTAATCTCCTAACAATGTATTTAAAAGACAAATAATCGGATGATCTGTTCGTGTTCAAGGACGAGAGATCCCTTTTTTCCTGTCCATTCCCTTCAGCCTCGGCAAACTGTTTCTGCTGAAATTTGTTACAACAGCCGGCAGCGAATTCACACACATTCTCTGAACTGCACGGTTTTGTTTTTCCTCCAAGGGAGTGCAGAAACTAACCCTTTGAATTTAAAGAATCCTGGAATTTCCTTCCATGAATAGCTGCCAGAAGAGAAAGCTTTTTACCGGCAGGGTATTCCTCTCTCGAAGGCTTACAAATACAGGCAAAGTGAGGATCTGCTCCTGCTTTCTTGAGCAGCCTTCACAGTGTTTCTCCGGCTTTCACACCACATTCCGGCTGCAAACATTACGTTGGTCCGAAGACAGCGCCTTTCTTGCCGGCTGGCTCTCTAAACTGAAACCGCTCAGAAAGCTGTCTCTGGCCGCGGTTCCACAGACATCTCGGCTGTCTGCTCCTTGCCGCTCTGAGGAGCAGTCATTTCAGATATCTAGCATCACATCACAGCGCATGCAGATGAGTCTAAAATCTTTCTCTCTTAGAAACTTGCTATTTATGAAAATTGTTTTAGCATGACTTTTCATCTTCTAACAATGTAATTAAAGGGAATATTATCAGATGATCTGCTCGTGCTTCAAGGACGAGGGATCCCTGTTTTCCAGTGTAGTCTCATCAGCCTCTGCAAACTCTTTCTACTGAAACAGCAGGCAGGGAATCCACAGCACATTCTCTGAACGGCACGGTTTTGTGTTTCTCCAAAGGAGAGCAGAAACTAACCCCTTGATTTTAAAGAATCACAGAATGTTCTTCCATGAATCGCTGCTAGAAGAGAAAGCATTTTAGCGGCTGGCTATTCCTCTCTCGAAGGCTGACAAATACAGGCAAAGAGTCGAGCTGCTTTTGCTTTCTTGCGCAGCCTTCACAGTGTAGCCCCGGCTTTCACAGTAGGCTTCAGCTGCAAACATTACGTTGTTCGGGAGACAGTGCCTTCTCTTACCGGCTAGCTCTCTAAACTGAAGCCGGTCGGAAAGCTGCCTCTCGCCGCGGTTCTACAGACATCCCGGCGGTCTGCTGCTTGCCTCCCTGACGAACAGTCTTTTCCGATTTCTAGCAGCATATTAAAGCGCGCCCACAGCAGTCTAAAATCTTGCCTCCTACCCACCCCCGACTTTTCTATTTTGGAAATGTTTTAGCATGACATCTAATCTCCTAACAATGTATTTAGAAAACAAATAATCGGATGATCTGTTCGTGTTCAAGGACGAGAGATCCCTTTTTTCCTGTCCATTCCCTTCAGCCTCTGCAAACTGTTTCTGCTGAAACTTGTTACAACAGCCGGCAGCGAATTCACACACATTCTCTGAACTGCACGGTTTTGTTTTTCCTCCAAGGGAGTGCAGAAACTAACCCTTTGAATTTAAAGAATCCTGGAATTTCCTTCCATGAATAGCTGCCAGAAGAGAAAGCTTTTTACCGGCAGAGTATTCCTCTCTCGAAGGCTTACAAATACAGGCAAAGTGAGGATCTGCTCCTGCTTTCTTGAGCAGCCTTCACAGTGTTTCCCCGGCTTTCACACCACATTCCGGCTGCAAACATTACGTTGGTCCGGAGACAGC
The DNA here is from genome assembly GCA_033556795.1 of Tapera naevia. Classification (NCBI taxonomy): domain Eukaryota; kingdom Metazoa; phylum Chordata; class Aves; order Cuculiformes; family Neomorphidae; genus Tapera; species Tapera naevia. The sequence goes on along the minus strand of JAUMJJ010000410.1, from coordinate 34,472 downwards.
GCCTTTCTTGCCGGCTGGCTCTCTAAACTGAAACCGCTCAGAAAGCTGTCTCTGCCCGCGGTTCTAAAGACATCCCGGCGGTCTTCTTCTTGCCTCCCTGACGAACAGTCATTTCAGATTTTGGGAGGAATTAACACAGTTTGGGAGAAAAAAAACTGATTATAGGGAAAATGAAGCCAGTTTGTGGGGAAAAAGCCGTTTTTGAATATAATAAACCCAGTTATGGGGAAAATGAACCAGTAATGGGGAAAAAACCGATTATGGGGAAAATGAACAGAGTTTGGGGGGGGAAAACCCATTTTGTAGGGAAAGGAACACAGTTAAGGTGGAAAGAAACAGATTCTGTGGAAAATGAAATTGTAGGGAAATGAACCCAGTTTTGCTGGAATAAAACATATTTTGTGGAAAATGAGGGTTTTTTTCTCCCCCCGACTGGATTCATTTTCCCCAAAATCGGGTTTTTTTCCTCCCAAATTGGGTTCATTTTCCCCAAAATCCTTTTTTTCCCACAAAAACTGGGTGCATTTTCACACAAATCAGGTTTTCCCCTCCAAACTGATTACATTTTCCAAAAATCTTCTATTTCCACTCCACACTGGGTTTATTTTCCCCAAAATCATTTTTTTCCCCATTACTGGATTCATTTCCCCAAAATCGGTTTTTCTCCACCAAAACTGAGTTCATTTTCCCGAAATCGTTTCCCCCCCTCCCCACCCCCCCCAAAAAAAAACTGGCTGCATTTTCACACAAATGAGATTTTCCCCTCCAAACTGATTTCATTTTCCCCCAAATCCGGGTTTATTTCCCAATTACTGGGTTCATTTCCCCAAAATAATTTTTTCCCAAAGCACTGTTCATTTTCCCCAAAATCGATTTTTTTCCACCAAAACAGAGACCATTTACCTACAAGTTGGGTTTTCCCCCCAAACTGTGTTCATTTTCCCCCAAATTAGGGTTTTTTACAAAATTTTACAAAATTACTGGGTTAATTTTCCCCAAAATCACTTCGCCCCCCCCCCCCCAAACTGGATGCATTTTCATACAAATCAGGTTTTTTTCCCCCAAAACTGGGTTAATTTTCACCATAATCAGCTTCTTTCCTCCCAAACTCGGTTCATTTCCTACAAGTTGTTTCCTCCGCCCAAAACTTTGTTCATTTTCCCCAAAATTCGATTTTTTTAACCCAATTACTGGGTTCATTTTCCCAAAATATTTTTTTTCCCCAAAACTGGGTTCATTTTCCTTAAAAACGGTTTTTCTGCCAAAACTGGGTTCATTTTCCGCATAATCAGCATTTTTCCTCCGAAACTAGGTTCATTTTCCACAAAATCCTTATTTCCCCCCAAAACTGGTTTAATTTCACACAAATCAGGTTTTCCCCTCAAAACAGTATTCATTTTCCCCAAAATCTTCTATTCCACTCCACACTTGGTTCATTTTCCCCAAAAACAGATTTTTCCCCCAAAACTGGGTCCATTTCCCTAAATTCGGGATTTTTCCACCAAAACTCGGTTCATTCCCTAGAAGTTGGTTTTCCCCCCCCCAAACTTTGTTCATTTTCCCCAAAATTCGGTTTTTTTTACCCAATTACTGGGTTCGTTTTCTCCAAAATAATTGTTTTCCCCAAAACTGGGTTCATTTTCTGCATAATCAGTTTTTCCCTCTGAAACTGGGTTCATTTTCTGCATAATCAGTTTTTCCCTCTGAAACTGGGTTCATTTTCCACAAAATTCGGGAAATGAACTGAGTTTTCGGTGGAAAAAAACTGACTTTGGGGAAAATGAACCAGTTAGGGAGGAAAAAATCCGATTTTGGGGCAAATTACCCCAATTATGGGGGAAAAAAAAATAATTTTCGGGAAATGAACCCAGTAATTGAAAACCCGGATTCTGGGAAAAATGAACACAGTTTGGGAGGAAAGAAGCTGATTATGGGGAAAATGAAACCAGTTTTGGGGGAAAAAAACATATTTGGTGAAAATGAACCCAGTTTTGAAGGAAAAAAAAAAGATTTTGGGGAAATAAAGCCAGTAACTGGTTCAAAAATCCATATGTTGGGGAAAATGAACACAATTTGGTGGGGAAAAACCGATATGTAGGGAAATAAACCCATTTTTGGTGGAAAAAACATATTTTGAGGAAATGAACCCAGTTTTTTGGGGGAAAAAATTATTTTGGGGAAAATGAACCCAGTTTGGGAGGAGAGAAGCTGATTATGGGGGAAATGAACCCAGTTTGGGGGGGAAAAAATATTTTGTGGAAATAAAGCCAGTAATTGGGTAAAACCCCCGGATTTTGGAGAAAAATGAACCCAGTCTGGTGGGGAAAACCCAATTTGTAGGGAAATAAACCCAGTTTTGTGGAAAAAATATATTTTGGGGAAAATGAACGCAGTAATGGGGAAAAATCCTGATTTTGGGGAAAATGAACCAAGTGCGGAGTGGAAATAGAAGATTTTGAGGAAAATGAAATCAGTTTGGAGGGGACAACCTGATTTGTGTGAAAATGTACCCAGTTTTGGGGGTTAATAGGGATTTTCTGGAAAATGAACCTAGTTTTGGAGGGAAAAATCCATTTTAAGGAAAATGAACCCAGTTTGGGGGAAAAAAATTATTTTGGGGAAAATGAACCCAGTAATCGTGTAAAAAACCCGATTTTTTTGGAAAATGAACAGAGTTTGGGGGGGGGGGGAACCAACTTGTAGGGAAATGAACCGAGTTTTGCTCGAAAAAAACCAACTTTGGGGAAAATCAACCCAGTTTAGGAGGGAAAAAAACGATTTTGGGGAAAATGAACCCAGTTTTGGGGGAAAAAACCCGATTTTGGGGAAATGAACCCAGTAATGGGGAAAAAACCTGATTTTGGGGAAAATGAACACTGTTTGGAGGGGAAAACTTGATTTGTGTGAAAATGCGCCCAGTGTTTTGAAGAAAAAAAGGATTTTGGGGAAAATGAACCCAGTTTGGGAGGAGAGAAGCTGATTATGGGGAAAATGAACCCAGTTTGGGGGGGAAAAAATATTTTGTGGAAATAAAGCCAGTAATTGGGTAAAAACCCCGGATTTTGGAGAAAAATGAACCCAGTCTGGTGGGGAAAACCCAATTTGTAGGGAAATAAACCCAGTTTTGTGGAAAAAATATATTTTGGGGAAAATGAACGCAGTAATGGGGAAAAATCCTGATTTTGGGGAAAATGAACCAAGTGCGGAGTGGAAATAGAATATTTTGAGGAAAATGAAATCAGTTTGGAGGGGACAACCTGATTTGTGTGAAAATGTACCCAGTTTTGGGGGGGGGGGGGGGAAGGATTTTGTGGAAAATGAACCTAGTTTTGGAGGAAAAAATCTGATTATGCGGAAAATGAACCCCTTTTGGGGGGAAAAATGATTTTGGGGGAAATGAACGCAGTAATTGGGTAAAAAACTCTAATTTGGGGGAAAATGGAACGAGTTTGGTAGGGAAAACCAAATTTGTAGGGAAGTGAACCCATTTTTGGTGGAAAAAACCATATTTTGGGGAAAATGGACACAGTTTTGGGGGGAAAAAATGATTTTGGGGAAAATGAACCCAGTAATGGGGAAAAAAATGATTTTGGGGAAAATGAACCCAGTGTGGAATGGAAATAGAAGATTTTGGGGAAAATGAAATCAGATAGGAGGGGAAAACCTGATTTTTGTGAAAATGAACTGAGTTTTGGGGGGAAATAAGGATTTTATGGAAAATGAACCTATTTTCGGAGGAAAAAAGCTGATTATGTGGAAAATGAACCCAGTTTTGCAGAAAAACCTGTTTTCAAGGAAAATGAACCCAGTTTTGGGGAAAAAAATGATTTTGGGGAAAATGAACCCAGTGATCGGGTAAAAAACCCGGATTTTGGGGAAAATGAACACAGTTTGTTGGGGAAAACCTAATATGTAGGGAAATAAACCCAGTTTTGGTGGAAAAAACATATTTTGGGGAAAATGAACCCAGTTTTGGGGTAAAAAATGATTTTTGGAAAAATTAACCCACTTTGTGAGAAAAAACCCTGATTTTGGAGAAAATGAACCCAGCAATGGGGAAAAATCCTGATTTTGGGGAAAATGAACCAAGTGCGGAGTGGAAATAGAAGGTTTTGAGGAAAATGAAATCAGTTTGGACGGGACAACCTGATTTGTGTGAAAATGTACCCAGTTTTGGGGGTTAATAGGGATTTTGCGGAAAATGAACCTAGTTTCGGAGGAAAAATTCTGATTATACGGAAAATGAACACAGTTTTGGGGGAAAAAAACGTTTTTAAGGAAAATGAACCCAGTTTTTGGGGAAAAAATTATTTTGGGGAAAATGAACGCAGTAATTGGGTAAAAAAAAACCCGAATTTTGGGGAAAATCAGCAGAGTTGGGGGGGGGGGGGGAAGACTTGTAGAGAAATGAACCGACTTTTGCTGTAAAAAAAACCGACTTTGGGGAAAATCAACCCAGTTTGGGAGGAAAAAAATCCGATTTTGGGGCAAATGAACACTGGAGGGGAAAAAAACCTGGTTTTGGGGAAAATGAACACTGGAGGGGAAAACTAGATTTGTGTGAAAATGCACCCAGTGTTTTGTGGAAAAAAAGGATTTTGGGGAAAATGAACCCAGTTTAGGAAGAAGGAAGCTGATTATGGGGAAATTAACCCAGTTTGGAGGGGATAACCCGTTTTTGATTTAAAATGAACCCAGTTTTGAGGGAAAAAAAATTTTTTGGGATATAAAGCCAGTAATTGGGGCTTCTCCAAAACAACCAGGTTTTGGAGAAAATGAACACAATTTGGTCGGGAAAACCCAATATTTAGGGAAATAAACCCAGTTTTGGTGGAAAAAAAAAACATATTTTGGGGAAAATGAACACAGTTTTGGGGGAAAAAATGGTTTTGGGGAAAATGATCCCAGTAATGGAGAAAAAATCCTGATTTTGGGGAAAATGAACCCAGTGTGGAGTGGAAATTGAAGATTTTGGGGAAAATGAAATCAGTTTGGAGGGGAAAACCTGATTTGTGTGAAAATGTACCCAGTTTTTGGGGGAGAAAAAGGATTTTGGGTAAAATGAACCCAGTGTGGAGTGGAAATAGAAGATTTTGGGTAAAATGAACACTGTTTGGAGGGGAACACCTGATTTTGGAGAAAAAGCATCCATTTTTGGGGGGAAATAAGGATTTTGTGGAAAATGAATATAGTTTCAGAGGATAAAAACTATTTATGCAGAAAATGAATCCAGTTTTGGGTAAAAAAACCCGTTTTTAAGGAAAATGAACCCAATTTTGGGGAAAAAAAATTATTTTGGGAAAATGAACCCAGTAATTGGGTAAAAAACCCGAATTTTGGGGAAAATGAACCCCGTTTGGGAGGAAAAAAACCCGATTATGGGAAAAATGAACCCAGTTTTGGGGAAAAAATTATTTTGGGGAAAATGAAATCAGTTTTGGGGAAAAAATTATTTTGGGGAAAATGAACCCAGTAATGGGGAAAAAAAATGATTTTGGGGAAAATGAACCCAGTTTTGGGGGAAAACCCCGGATTTGGGGAAAATGAACCCAGTTTTGGGGGAAAAAATGATTTTGGGGAAAATGAACCCAGTAATGGAGAAAAAATCCTGATTTTGGGGAAAATGAACCCAGTGTGGAGTGGAAATAGAAGATTTTGGGGAAAATGAAATCAGTTTGGAGGGGAACACCTGATTTTGGAGAAAAAGCATCCAGTTTTGGGGGGAAATAAGGATTTTGTGGGAAATGAATATAGTTCCGGAGGATAAAAGCTATTTATGCAGAAAATGAACCCAGTTTTGGGTAAAAAAACCCGTTTTTAAAGAAAATGAACCCAATTTTGGGAAAAAAAATATTTTTGGGAAAATGAACCCAGTAATTGGGTAAAAAACCCGAATTTTGGGGAAAATGAACCCCGTTTGGGAGGAAAAAAACCCGATTATGGGAAAAATGAACCCAGTTTTGGGGAAAAAATTATTTTGGGGAAAATGAAATCAGTTTTGGGGAAAAAATTATTTTGGGGAAAATGAACCCAGTAATGGGGAAAAAAACCTGATTTTGGGGAAAATGAACCCAGTGTTTCAGAGGAAATAGAAGATTTTGGGGAAAAAAAATCAAAAATTCACCAAAAATTTCACCAAAATCATTATTTCCCTCCCAAAACTGGATTCATTTCCCCCAAAATCAGATTTTTTCCTCCCAAACCGGGTTCATTTTCCCCAAAATCCTATTTTTCCCCCAAAACAGGGTGCATATTCACACAAATCAGGTTTTCCCCTCCTAAAACGGTTCATTTTCCACAAAAGCTTCTATTTCCACTCCACACTGGGTTCATTTTCCCCATAATCAGGGTTTATTCCCAATTACTGTGTTCACTTTCTCAAAAATCCTTTTACCACCCCCCCCCCCCCCCCCCCCCCTCTCAAAAATGGGTTCATTTATTTCAAAACCTAACCCCTTGATTTTAAAGAATCCTGGAATTTCCTTCCATGAATAGCTGCAAGAAGAGAAAGCTTTTTACCGGCAGGGTATTCCTCACTCGAAGGCTAACAAATACAGGCAAAGAGAGGATCTGCTCCTGCTTTCTTGAGCAGCCTTCACAGTGTTTCCCCGGCTTTCACACCACATTCCGGCTGCAAACATTACGTTGGTCCGGAGACAGCGCCTTTCTTGCCGGCTGGCTCTCTAAACTGAAACCGCTCAGAAAGCTATCTCTGGCCGCGGTTTCACAGACATCTCGGCTGTCTGCTCCTTGCCTCTCTGAGGAGCAGTCATTTCAGATATCTAGCATCACATCACAGCGCATGCAGATGAGTCTAAAATCTTTCTCTCTTAGAAACTTGCTATTTATGAAAATTGTTTTAGCATGTTTTTTCATCTTCTAACAATGTAATTAAAGGGAATATTATCAGATGATCTGCTCGTGCTTCAAGGACGAGGGATCCCTGTTTTCCAGTGTAGTCTCATCAGCCTCTGCAAACTCTTTCTACTGAAACAGCAGGCAGGGAATCCACAGCACATTCTCTGAACGGCACGGTTTTGTGTTTCTCCAAAGGAGAGCAGAAACTAACCCCTTGATTTTAAAGACTCCTGGAATGTTCTTCCATGAATCGCTGCTAGAAGAGAAAGCATTTTAGCGGCTGGCTATTCCTCTCTCGAAGGCTGACAAATACAGGCAAAGAGTCGAGCTGCTTTTGCTTTCTTGCGCAGCCTTCACAGTGTAGCCCCGGCTTTCACAGTAGGCTTCAGCTGCAAACATTACGTTGTTCGGGAGACAGTGCCTTCTCTTACCGGCTAGCTCTCTAAACTGAAGCCGGTCGGAAAGCTGCCTCTCGCCGCGGTTCTACAGACATCCCGGCGGTCTGCTGCTTGCCTCCCTGACGAACAGTCTTTTCCGATTTCTAGCAGCATATTAAAGCGCGCCCACAGCAGTCTAAAATCTTGCCTCCTACCCACCCCCGACTTTTCTATTTTGGAAATGTTTTAGCATGACATCTAATCTCCTAACAATGTATTTAGAAAACAAATAATCGGATGATCTGTTCGTGTTCAAGGACGAGAGATCCCTTTTTTCCTGTCCATTCCCTTCAGCCTCTGCAAACTGTTTCTGCTGAAACTTGTTACAACAGCCGGCAGCGAATTCACACACATTCTCTGAACTGCACGGTTTTGTTTTTCCTCCAAGGGAGTGCAGAAACTAACCCTTTGAATTTAAAGAATCCTGGAATTTCCTTCCATGAATAGCTGCCAGAAGAGAAAGCTTTTTACCGGCAGAGTATTCCTCTCTCGAAGGCTTACAAATACAGGCAAAGTGAGGATCTGCTCCTGCTTTCTTGAGCAGCCTTCACAGTGTTTCCCCGGCTTTCACACCACATTCCGGCTGCAAAAATTACGTTGGTCCGGAGACAGCGCCTTTCTTGCCGGCTGGCTCTCTAAACTGAAACCGCTCAGAAAGCTGTCTCTGCCCGCGGTTCTAAAGACATCCCGGCGGTCTTCTTCTTGCCTCCCTGACGAACAGTCATTTCAGATTTTGGGAGGAATTAACACAGTTTGGGAGAAAAAAAACTGATTATAGGGAAAATGAAGCCAGTTTGTGGGGAAAAAGCCGTTTTTGAATATAATAAACCCAGTTATGGGGAAAATGAACCAGTAATGGGGAAAAAACCGATTATGGGGAAAATGAACAGAGTTTGGGGGGGGAAAACCCATTTTGTAGGGAAAGGAACACAGTTAAGGTGGAAAGAAACAGATTCTGTGGAAAATGAAATTGTAGGGAAATGAACCCAGTTTTGCTGGAATAAAACATATTTTGTGGAAAATGAGGGTTTTTTTCTCCCCCCGACTGGATTCATTTTCCCCAAAATCGGGTTTTTTTCCTCCCAAATTGGGTTCATTTTCCCCAAAATCCTTTTTTTCCCACAAAAACTGGGTGCATTTTCACACAAATCAGGTTTTCCCCTCCAAACTGATTACATTTTCCAAAAATCTTCTATTTCCACTCCACACTGGGTTTATTTTCCCCAAAATCATTTTTTTCCCCATTACTGGATTCATTTCCCCAAAATCGGTTTTTCTCCACCAAAACTGAGTTCATTTTCCCGAAATCGTTTCCCCCCCTCCCCACCCCCCCCAAAAAAAAAACTGGCTGCATTTTCACACAAATGAGATTTTCCCCTCCAAACTGATTTCATTTTCCCCCAAATCCGGGTTTATTTCCCAATTACTGGGTTCATTTCCCCAAAATAATTTTTTCCCAAAGCACTGTTCATTTTCCCCAAAATCGATTTTTTTCCACCAAAACAGAGACCATTTACCTACAAGTTGGGTTTTCCCCCCAAACTGTGTTCATTTTCCCCCAAATTAGGGTTTTTTACAAAATTTTACAAAATTACTGGGTTAATTTTCCCCAAAATCACTTCGCCCCCCCCCCCCCAAACTGGATGCATTTTCATACAAATCAGGTTTTTTCCCCCAAAACTGGGTTAATTTTCACCATAATCAGCTTCTTTCCTCCCAAACTCGGTTCATTTCCCTACAAGTTGGTTTCCTCCGCCCAAAACTTTGTTCATTTTCCCCAAAATTCGATTTTTTTAACCCAATTACTGGGTTCATTTTCCCAAAATATTTTTTTTCCCCAAAACTGGGTTCATTTTCCTTAAAAACGGGTTTTTCTGCCAAAACTGGGTTCATTTTCCGCATAATCAGCATTTTTCCTCCGAAACTAGGTTCATTTTCCACAAAATCCTTATTTCCCCCCAAAACTGGGTTTATTTTCACACAAATCAGGTTTTCCCCTCAAAACAGTATTCATTTTCCCCAAAATCTTCTATTTCCACTCCACACTTGGTTCATTTTCCCCAAAAACAGATTTTTCCCCCAAAACTGGGTCCATTTTCCCTAAATTCGGGATTTTTCCACCAAAACTCGGTTCATTTCCCTAGAAGTTGGTTTTCCCCCCCCAAACTTTGTTCATTTTCCCCAAAATTCGGTTTTTTTACCCAATTACTGGGTTCGTTTTCTCCAAAATAATTGTTTTCCCCAAAACTGGGTTCATTTTCTGCATAATCAGTTTTTCCCTCTGAAACTGGGTTCATTTTCTGCATAATCAGTTTTTCCCTCTGAAACTGGGTTCATTTTCCACAAAATTCGGGAAATGAACTGAGTTTTGGTGGAAAAAAACTGACTTTGGGGAAAATGAACCCAGTTAGGGAGGAAAAAATCCGATTTTGGGGCAAATTACCCCAATTATGGGGGAAAAAAAAATAATTGTCGGGAAATGAACCCAGTAATTGGAAAACCCGGATTCTGGGGAAAATGAACACAGTTTGGGAGGAAAGAAGCTGATTATGGGGAAAATGAAACCAGTTTTGGGGAAAAAAACATATTTGGTGAAAATGAACCCAGTTTTGAAGGAAAAAAAAAAGATTTTGGGGAAATAAAGCCAGTAACTGGTTCAAAAATCCATATGTTGGGGAAAATGAACACAATTTGGTGGGGAAAAACCGATATGTAGGGAAATAAACCCATTTTTGGTGGAAAAAACATATTTTGAGGAAAATGAACCCAGTTTTTTGGGGGAAAAAATTATTTTGGGGAAAATGAACCCAGTTTGGGAGGAGAGAAGCTGATTATGGGGGAAATGAACCCAGTTTGGGGGGGGAAAAATATTTTGTGGAAATAAAGCCAGTAATTGGGTAAAACCCCCGGATTTTGGAGAAAAATGAACCCAGTCTGGTGGGGAAAACCCAATTTGTAGGGAAATAAACCCAGTTTTGTGGAAAAAATATATTTTGGGGAAAATGAACGCAGTAATGGGGAAAAATCCTGATTTTGGGGAAAATGAACCAAGTGCGGAGTGGAAATAGAAGATTTTGAGGAAAATGAAATCAGTTTGGAGGGGACAACCTGATTTGTGTGAAAATGTACCCAGTTTTGGGGGTTAATAGGGATTTTCTGGAAAATGAACCTAGTTTTGGAGGGAAAAATCCATTTTTAAGGAAAATGAACCCAGTTTGGGGGAAAAAAATTATTTTGGGGAAAATGAACCCAGTAATCGTGTAAAAAACCCGATTTTTTTGGAAAATGAACAGAGTTTGGGGGGGGGGAACCAACTTGTAGGGAAATGAACCGAGTTTTGCTCGAAAAAAACCAACTTTGGGGAAAATCAACCCAGTTTAGGAGGGAAAAAAACGATTTTGGGGAAAATGAACCCAGTTTTGGGGGAAAAAACCCGATTTTGGGGAAATGAACCCAGTAATGGGGAAAAAACCTGATTTTGGGGAAAATGAACACTGTTTGGAGGGGAAAACTTGATTTGTGTGAAAATGCACCCAGTGTTTTGAAGACAAAAAGGATTTTGGGGAAATGAACCCAGTTTGGGAGGAGAGAAGCTGATTATGGGGAAAATGAACCCAGTTTGGGGGGGAAAAAATATTTTGTGGAAATAAAGCCAGTAATTGGGTAAAAACCCCGGATTTTGGAGAAAAATGAACCCAGTCTGGTGGGGAAAACCCAATTTGTAGGGAAATAAACCCAGTTTTGTGGAAAAAATATATTTTGGGGAAAATGAACGCAGTAATGGGGAAAAATCCTGATTTTGGGGAAAATGAACCAAGTGCGGAGTGGAAATAGAATATTTTGAGGAAAATGAAATCAGTTTGGAGGGGACAACCTGATTTGTGTGAAAATGTACCCAGTTTTGGGGGTTAATAGGGATTTTGCGGAAAATGAACCTAGTTTCGGAGGGAAAAAAATTCTGATTATACGGAAAATGAACACAGTTTTGGGGGAAAAAAACGTTTTTAAGGAAAATGAACCCAGTTTGGGGGAAAAAAATTATTTTGGGGAAAATGAACCCAGTAATCGTGTAAAAAACCCGATTTTTTTGGAAAATGAACAGAGTTTGGGGGGGGGGAACCAACTTGTAGGGAAATGAACCGAGTTTTGCTCGAAAAAAACCAACTTTGGGGAAAATCAACCCAGTTTAGGAGGGAAAAAAACGATTTTGGGGAAAATGAACCCAGTTTTGGGGGAAAAAAACCGATTTTGGGGAAATGAACCCAGTAATGGGGAAAAAACCTGATTTTGGGGAAAATGAACACTGTTTGGAGGGGAAAACTTGAGTTGTGTGAAAATGCACCCAGTGTTTTGAAGAAAAAAAGGATTTTGGGGAAAATGAACCCAGTTTGGGAGGAGAGAAGCTGATTATGGGGAAAATGAACCCAGTTTGGGGGGGAAAAAATATTTTGTGGAAATAAAGCCAGTAATTGGGTAAAAACCCCGGATTTTGGAGAAAAATGAACCCAGTCTGGTGGGGAAAACCCAATTTGTAGGGAAATAAACCCAGTTTTGTGGAAAAAATATATTTTGGGGAAAATGAACGCAGTAATGGGGAAAAATCCTGATTTTGGGGAAAATGAACCAAGTGCGGAGTGGAAATAGAATGTTTTGAGGAAAATGAAATCAGTTTGGAGGGGACAACCTGATTTGTGTGAAAATGTACCCAGTTTTGGGGGTTAATAGGGATTTTGCGGAAAATGAACCTAGTTTCGGAGGAAAAATTCTGATTATACGGAAAATGAACACAGTTTTGGGGGAAAAAAACGTTTTTAAGGAAAATGAACCCAGTTTTTGGGGAAAAAATTATTTTGGGGAAAATGAACGCAGTAATTGGGTAAAAAAAACCCGAATTTTGGGGAAAATCAGCAGAGTTGGGGGGGGGGGAAGACTTGTAGAGAAATGAACCGACTTTTGCTGTAAAAAAACCGACTTTGGGGAAAATCAACCCAGTTTGGGAGGAAAAAATCCGATTTTGGGGCAAATGAACACTGGAGGGGAAAAAAACCTGGTTTTGGGGAAAATGAACACTGGAGGGGAAAACTAGATTTGTGTGAAAATGCACCCAGTGTTTTGTGGAAAAAAAGGATTTTGGGGAAAATGAACCCAGTTTAGGAAGAAGGAAGCTGATTATGGGGAAATTAACCCAGTTTGGAGGGGATAACCCGTTTTTGATTTAAAATGAACCCAGTTTTGAGGGAAAAAAAATTTTTTGGGATATAAAGCCAGTAATTGGGGCTTCTCCAAAACAACCAGGTTTTGGAGAAAATGAACACAATTTGGTCGGGAAAACCCAATATTTAGGGAAATAAACCCAGTTTTGGTGGAAAAAAAAAACATATTTTGGGGAAAATGAACACAGTTTTGAGGGAAAAAATGGTTTTGGGGAAAATGATCCCAGTAATGGAGAAAAAATCCTGATTTTGGGGAAAATGAACCCAGTGTGGAGTGGAAATTGAAGATTTTGGGGAAAATGAAATCAGTTTGGAGGGGAAAACCTGATTTGTGTGAAAATGTACCCAGTTTTTGGGGGAGAAAAAGGATTTTGGGTAAAATGAACCCAGTGTGGAGTGGAAATAGAAGATTTTGGGTAAAATGAACACTGTTTGGAGGGGAACACCTGATTTTGGAGAAAAAGCATCCAGTTTTGGGGGGAAATAAGGATTTTGTGGAAAATGAATATAGTTTCGGAGGATAAAAACTATTTATGCAGAAAATGAATCCAGTTTTGGGTAAAAAACCCGTTTTTAAGGAAAATGAACCCAATTTTGGGGAAAAAAAATTATTTTGGGAAAATGAACCCAGTAATTGGGTAAAAAACCCGAATTTTGGGGAAAATGAACCCCGTTTGGGAGGAAAAAAACCCGATTATGGGAAAAATGAACCCAGTTTTGGGGAAAAAATTATTTTGGGGAAAATGAAATCAGTTTTGGGGAAAAAATTATTTTGGGGAAAATGAACCCAGTAATGGGGAAAAAAAATGATTTTGGGGAAAATGAACCCAGTTTTGGGGGAAAACCCCGGATTTGGGGAAAATGAACCCAGTTTTGGGGGAAAAAATGATTTTGGGGAAAATGAACCCAGTAATGGAGAAAAAATCCTGATTTTGGGGAAAATGAACCCAGTGTGGAGTGGAAATAGAAGATTTTGGGGAAAATGAAATCAGTTTGGAGGGGAACACCTGATTTTGGAGAAAAAGCATCCAGTTTTGGGGGGAAATAAGGATTTTGTGGAAAATGAATATAGTTCCGGAGGATAAAAGCTATTTATGCAGAAAATGAACCCAGTTTTGGGTAAAAAAACCCGTTTTTAAAGAAAATGAACCCAATTTTGGGAAAAAAAAATATTTTTGGGAAAATGAACCCAGTAATTGGGTAAAAAACCCGAATTTTGGGGAAAATGAACCCCGTTTGGGAGGAAAAAAACCCGATTATGGGAAAAATGAACCCAGTTTTGGGGAAAAAAATATTTTGGGGAAAATGAAATCAGTTTTGGGGAAAAAATTATTTTGGGGAAAATGAACCCAGTAATGGGGAAAAAAAACTGATTTTGGGGAAAATGAACCCAGTGTTTCAGAGGAAATAGAAGATTTTGGGGAAAAAAAAATCAAAAATTCACCAAAAATTTCACCAAAATCATTATTTCCCTCCCAAAACTGGATTCATTTCCCCCAAAATCAGATTTTTTCCTCCCAAACCGGGTTCATTTTCCCCAAAATCCTATTTTTCCCCCAAAACAGGGTGCATATTCACACAAATCAGGTTTTCCCCTCCTAAAACGGTTCATTTTCCACAAAAGCTTCTATTTCCACTCCACACTGGGTTCATTTTCCCCATAATCAGGGTTTATTCCCAATTACTGTGTTCACTTTCTCAAAAATCCTTTTACCACCCCCCCCCCCCCCCCCCCCCTCAAAAATGGGTTCATTTATTTCAAAACCTAACCCCTTGATTTTAAAGAATCCTGGAATTTCCTTCCATGAATAGCTGCAAGAAGAGAAAGCTTTTTACCGGCAGGGTATTCCTCACTCGAAGGCTAACAAATACAGGCAAAGAGAGGATCTGCTCCTGCTTTCTTGAGCAGCCTTCACAGTGTTTCCCCGGCTTTCACACCACATTCCGGCTGCAAACATTACGTTGGTCCGGAGACAGCGCCTTTCTTGCCGGCTGGCTCTCTAAACTGAAACCGCTCAGAAAACTATCTCTGGCCGCGGTTTCACAGACATCTCGGCTGTCTGCTCCTTGCCTCTCTGAGGAGCAGTCATTTCAGATATCTAGCATCACATCACAGCGCATGCAGATGAGTCTAAAATCTTTCTCTCTTAGAAACTTGCTATTTATGAAAATTGTTTTAGCATGACTTTTCATCTTCTAACAATGTAATTAAAGGGAATATTATCAGATGATCTGCTCGTGCTTCAAGGACGAGGGATCCCTGTTTTCCAGTGTAGTCTCATCAGCCTCTGCAAACTCTTTCTACTGAAACAGCAGGCAGGGAATCCACAGCACATTCTCTGAACGGCACGGTTTTGTGTTTCTCCAAAGGAGAGCAGAAACTAACCCCTTGATTTTAAAGAATCACAGAATGTTCTTCCATGAATCGCTGCTAGAAGAGAAAGCATTTTAGCGGCTGGCTATTCCTCTCTCGAAGGCTGACAAATACAGGCAAAGAGTCGAGCTGCTTTTGCTTTCTTGCGCAGCCTTCACAGTGTAGCCCCGGCTTTCACAGTAGGCTTCAGCTGCAAACATTACGTTGTTCGGGAGACAGTGCCTTCTCTTACCGGCTAGCTCTCTAAACTGAAGCCGGTCGGAAAGCTGCCTCTCGCCGCGGTTCTAAAGACATCCCGGCCGTCTTCTTCTTGCCTCCCTGACGAACAGTCATTTCAGATTTTGGGAGGAATTAACCCAGTTTGGGAGAAAAAAAACTGATTATGGGGAAAATGAAGCCAGTTTGTGGGGAAAAAACCGTTTTTGAATATAATAAACCCAGTTATGGGGAAAATGAACCAGTAATGGGGAAAAAAACGATTATGGGGAAAATGAACAGAGTTTGGGGGGGGGAAAACCCATTTTGTAGGGAAAGGAACACAGTTAAGGTGGAAAGAAACAGATTCTGTGGAAAATGAAATTGTAGGGAAATGAACCCAGTTTTGCTGGAATAAAACATATTTTGTGGAAAATGAGGGTTTTTTTCTCCCCCCGACTGGATTCATTTTCCCCAAAATCGGGGTTTTTTCCTCCCAAATTGGGTTCATTTTCCCCAAAATCCTTTTTTTCCCACAAAAACTGGGTGCATTTTCACACAAATCAGGTTTTCCCCTCCAAACTGATTACATTTTCCAAAAATCTTCTATTTCCACTCCACACTGGGTTTATTTTCCCCAAAATCATTTTTTTCCCCATTACTGGATTCATTTCCCCAAAATCGGTTTTTCTCCACCAAAACTGAGTTCATTTTCCCGAAATCGTTTCCCCCCCTCCCGCCCTCCCCCCAAAAAAAACTGGCTGCATTTTCACACAAATGAGATTTTCCCCTCCAAACTGATTTCATTTTCCCCCAAATCCGGGTTTATTTCCCAATTACTGGGTTCATTTCCCCAAAATAATTTTTTCCCAAAGCACTGTTCATTTTCCCCAAAATCGATTTTTTTCCACCAAAACAGAGACCATTTACCTACAAGTTGGGTTTTCCCCCCAAACTGTGTTCATTTTCCCCCAAATTAGGGTTTTTTACAAAATTTTACAAAATTACTGGGTTAATTTTCCCCAAAATCACTTAGCCCCCCCCCCCCCCCCAAACTGGATGCATTTTCATACAAATCAGGTTTTTTCCCCCAAAACTGGGTTAATTTTCACCATAATCAGCTTCTTTCCTCCCAAACTCGGTTCATTTCCCTACAAGTTGGTTTCCTCCGCCCAAAACTTTGTTCATTTTCCCCAAAATTCGATTTTTTTAACCCAATTACTGGGTTCATTTTCCCAAAATATTTTTTTTCCCCAAAACTGGGTTCATTTTCCGCATAATCAGCATTTTTCCTCCGAAACTAGGTTCATTTTCCACAAAATCCTTATTTCCCCCCAAAACTGGGTTTATTTTCACACAAATCAGGTTTTCCCCTCAAAACAGTATTCATTTTCCCCAAAATCTTCTATTTCCACTCCACACTTGGTTCATTTTCCCCAAAAACAGATTTTTCCCCCAAAACTGGGTCCATTTTCCCTAAATTCGGGATTTTTCCACCAAAACTCGGTTCATTTCCCTAGAAGTTGGTTTTTCCCCCCCAAACTTTGTTCATTTTCCCCAAAATTCGGTTTTTTTACCCAATTACTGGGTTCGTTTTCTCCAAAATAATTGTTTTCCCCAAAACTGGGTTCATTTTCTGCATAATCAGTTTTTCCCTCTGAAACTGGGTTCATTTTCCACAAAATTCGGGAAATGAACTGAGTTTTGGTGGAAAAAAACTGACTTAGGGGAAAATGAACCCAGTTAGGGAGGAAAAAATCCGATTTTGGGGCAAATTACCCCAATTATGGGGGAAAAAAAAAATAATTTTCGGGAAATGAACCCAGTAATTGGAAAACCCGGATTCTGGGGAAAATGAACACAGTTTGGGAGGAAAGAAGCTGATTATGGGGAAAATGAAACCAGTTTTGGGGGAAAAAAACATATTTGGTGAAAATGAACCCAGTTTTGAAGGAAAAAAAAAAGATTTTGGGGAAATAAAGCCAGTAACTGGTTCAAAAATCCATATGTTGGGGAAAATGAACACAATTTGGTGGGGAAAAACCGATATGTAGGGAAATAAACCCATTTTTGGTGGAAAAAACATATTTTGAGGAAAATGAACCCAGTTTTTTGGGGGAAAAAATTATTTTGGGGAAAATGAACCCAGTTTGGGAGGAGAGAAGCTGATTATGGGGGAAATGAACCCAGTTTGGGGGGGAAAATTATTTTGTGGAAATAAAGCCAGTAATTGGGTAAAAACCCCGGATTTTGGAGAAAAATGAACCCAGTCTGGTGGGGAAAACCCAATTTGTAGGGAAATAAACACAGTTTTGTGGAAAAAATATATTTTGGGGAAAATGAACGCAGTAATGGGGAAAAATCCTGATTTTGGGGAAAATGAACCAAGTGCGGAGTGGAAATAGAAGATTTTGAGGAAAATGAAATCAGTTTGGAGGGGACAACCTGATTTGTGTGAAAATGTACCCAGTTTTGGGGGTTAATAGGGATTTTCTGGAAAATGAACCTAGTTTTGGAGGGAAAAATCCATTTTTAAGGAAAATGAACCCAGTTTGGGGGAAAAAAATTATTTTGGGGAAAATGAACCCAGTAATCGTGTAAAAAACCCGATTTTTTTGGAAAATGAACAGAGTTTGGGGGGGGGGGGAACCAACTTGTAGGGAAATGAACCGAGTTTTGCTCGAAAAAAACCAACTTTGGGGAAAATCAACCCAGTTTAGGAGGGAAAAAAACGATTTTGGGGAAAATGAACCCAGTTTTGGGGGAAAAAACCCGATTTTGGGGAAATGAACCCAGTAATGGGGAAAAAACCTGATTTTGGGGAAAATGAACACTGTTTGGAGGGGAAAACTTGATTTGTGTGAAAATGCACCCAGTGTTTTGAAGACAAAAAGGATTTTGGGGAAATGAACCCAGTTTGGGAGGAGAGAAGCTGATTATGGGGAAAATGAACCCAGTTTGGGGGGGAAAAAATATTTTGTGGAAATAAAGCCAGTAATTGGGTAAAAACCCCGGATTTTGGAGAAAAATGAACCCAGTCTGGTGGGGAAAACCCAATTTGTAGGGAAATAAACCCAGTTTTGTGGAAAAAATATATTTTGGGGAAAATGAACGCAGTAATGGGGAAAAATCCTGATTTTGGGGAAAATGAACCAAGTGCGGAGTGGAAATAGAATATTTTGAGGAAAATGAAATCAGTTTGGAGGGGACAACCTGATTTGTGTGAAAATGTACCCAGTTTTGGGGGTTAATAGGGATTTTGCGGAAAATGAACCTAGTTTCGGAGGGAAAAAAATTCTGATTATACGGAAAATGAACACAGTTTTGGGGGAAAAAAACGTTTTTAAGGAAAATGAACCCAGTTTGGGGGAAAAAAATTATTTTGGGGAAAATGAACCCAGTAATCGTGTAAAAAACCCGATTTTTTTGGAAAATGAACAGAGTTTGGGGGGGGGGAACCAACTTGTAGGGAAATGAACCGAGTTTTGCTCGAAAAAAACCAACTTTGGGGAAAATCAACCCAGTTTAGGAGGGAAAAAAACGATTTTGGGGAAAATGAACCCAGTTTTGGGGGAAAAAAACCGATTTTGGGGAAATGAACCCAGTAATGGGGAAAAAACCTGATTTTGGGGAAAATGAACACTGTTTGGAGGGGAAAACTTGAGTTGTGTGAAAATGCACCCAGTGTTTTGAAGAAAAAAAGGATTTTGGGGAAAATGAACCCAGTTTGGGAGGAGAGAAGCTGATTATGGGGAAAATGAACCCAGTTTGGGGGGGAAAAAATATTTTGTGGAAATAAAGCCAGTAATTGGGTAAAAACCCCGGATTTTGGAGAAAAATGAACCCAGTCTGGTGGGGAAAACCCAATTTGTAGGGAAATAAACCCAGTTTTGTGGAAAAAATATATTTTGGGGAAAATGAACGCAGTAATGGGGAAAAATCCTGATTTTGGGGAAAATGAACCAAGTGCGGAGTGGAAATAGAATGTTTTGAGGAAAATGAAATCAGTTTGGAGGGGACAACCTGATTTGTGTGAAAATGTACCCAGTTTTGGGGGTTAATAGGGATTTTGCGGAAAATGAACCTAGTTTCGGAGGAAAAATTCTGATTATACGGAAAATGAACACAGTTTTGGGGGAAAAAAAACGTTTTTAAGGAAAATGAACCCAGTTTTTGGGGAAAAAATTATTTTGGGGAAAATGAACGCAGTAATTGGGTAAAAAAAACCCGAATTTTGGGGAAAATCAGCAGAGTTGGGGGGGGGGGAAGACTTGTAGAGAAATGAACCGACTTTTGCTGTAAAAAAACCGACTTTGGGGAAAATCAACCCAGTTTGGGAGGAAAAAATCCGATTTTGGGGCAAATGAACACTGGAGGGGAAAAAAACCTGGTTTTGGGGAAAATGAACACTGGAGGGGAAAACTAGATTTGTGTGAAAATGCACCCAGTGTTTTGTGGAAAAAAAGGATTTTGGGGAAAATGAACCCAGTTTAGGAAGAAGGAAGCTGATTATGGGGAAATTAACCCAGTTTGGAGGGGATAACCCGTTTTTGATTTAAAATGAACCCAGTTTTGAGGGAAAAAAAATTTTTTGGGATATAAAGCCAGTAATTGGGACTTCTCCAAAACAACCAGGTTTTGGAGAAAATGAACACAATTTGGTCGGGAAAACCCAATATTTAGGGAAATAAACCCAGTTTTGGTGGAAAAAAAAAACATATTTTGGGGAAAATGAACACAGTTTTGGGGGAAAAAATGGTTTTGGGGAAAATGATCCCAGTAATGGAGAAAAAATCCTGATTTTGGGGAAAATGAACCCAGTGTGGAGTGGAAATTGAAGATTTTGGGGAAAATGAAATCAGTTTGGAGGGGAAAACCTGATTTGTGTGAAAATGTACCCAGTTTTTGGGGGAGAAAAAGGATTTTGGGTAAAATGAACCCAGTGTGGAGTGGAAATAGAAGATTTTGGGTAAAATGAACACTGTTTGGAGGGGAACACCTGATTTTGGAGAAAAAGCATCCAGTTTTGGGGGGAAATAAGGATTTTGTGGAAAATGAATATAGTTTCGGAGGATAAAAACTATTTATGCAGAAAATGAATCCAGTTTTGGGTAAAAAACCCGTTTTTAAGGAAAATGAACCCAATTTTGGGGAAAAAAAATTATTTTGGGAAAATGAACCCAGTAATTGGGTAAAAAACCCGAATTTTGGGGAAAATGAACCCCGTTTGGGAGGAAAAAAACCCGATTATGGGAAAAATGAACCCAGTTTTGGAGAAAAAATTATTTTGGGGAAAATGAAATCAGTTTTGGGGAAAAAATTATTTTGGGGAAAATGAACCCAGTAATGGGGAAAAAAAATGATTTTGGGGAAAATGAACCCAGTTTTGGGGGAAAAAATGATTTTGGGGAAAATGAACCCAGTAATGGAGAAAAAATCCTGATTTTGGGGAAAATGAACCCAGTGTGGAGTGGAAATAGAAGATTTTGGGGAAAATGAAATCAGTTTGGAGGGGAACACCTGATTTTGGAGAAAAAGCATCCAGTTTTGGGGGGAAATAAGGATTTTGTGGAAAATGAATATAGTTCCGGAGGATAAAAGCTATTTATGCAGAAAATGAACCCAGTTTTGGGTAAAAAAACCCGTTTTTAAAGAAAATGAACCCAATTTTGGGAAAAAAAAATATTTTTGGGAAAATGAACCCAGTAATTGGGTAAAAAACCCGAATTTTGGGGAAAATGAACCCCGTTTGGGAGGAAAAAAACCCGATTATGGGAAAAATGAACCCAGTTTTGGGGAAAAAAATATTTTGGGGAAAATGAAATCAGTTTTGGGGAAAAAATTATTTTGGGGAAAATGAACCCAGTAATGGGGAAAAAAAACTGATTTTGGGGAAAATGAACCCAGTGTTTCAGAGGAAATAGAAGATTTTGGGGAAAAAAAAATCAAAAATTCACCAAAAATTTCACCAAAATCATTATTTCCCTCCCAAAACTGGATTCATTTCCCCCAAAATCAGATTTTTTCCTCCCAAACCGGGTTCATTTTCCCCAAAATCCTATTTTTCCCCCAAAACAGGGTGCATATTCACACAAATCAGGTTTTCCCCTCCTAAAACGGTTCATTTTCCACAAAAGCTTCTATTTCCACTCCACACTGGGTTCATTTTCCCCATAATCAGGGTTTATTCCCAATTACTGTGTTCACTTTCTCAAAAATCCTTTTACCACCACCCCCCCCCCCCCCCCCCCCCCCAAAAATGGGTTCATTTATTTCAAAACCTAACCCCTTGATTTTATAGAATCCTGGAATTTCCTTCCATGTTCGTGTTCAAGGACGAGAGATCCCTTTTTTCCTGTCCATTCCCTTCAGCCTCGGCAAACTGTTTCTGCTGAAACTTGTTACAACAGCCGGCAGCGAATTCACACACATTCTCTGAACTGCACGGTTTTGTTTTTCCTCCAAGGGAGTGCAGAAACTAACCCTTTGAATTTAAAGAATCCTGGAATTTCCTTCCATGAATAGCTGCCAGAAGAGAAAGCTTTTTACCGGCAGGGTATTCCTCACTCGAAGGCTAACAAATACAGGCAAAGTGAGGATCTGCTCCTGCTTTCTTGAGCAGCCTTCACAGTGTTTCCCCGGCTTTCACACCACATTCCGGCTGCAAACATTACGTTGGTCCGGAGACAGCGCCTTTCTTGCCGGCTGGCTCTCTAAACTGAAACCGCTCAGAAAGCTGTCTCTGGCCGCGGTTCCACAGACATCTCGGCTGTCTGCTCCTTGCCGCTCTGAGGAGCAGTCATTTCAGATATCTAGCATCACATCACAGCGCATGCAGATGAGTCTAAAATCTTTCTCTCTTAGAAACTTGCTATTTATGAAAATTGTTTTAGCATGACTTTTCATCTTCTAACAATGTAATTAAAGGGAATATTATCAGATGATCTGCTCGTGCTTCAAGGACGAGGGATCCCTGTTTTCCAGTGTAGTCTCATCAGCCTCTGCAAACTCTTTCTACTGAAACAGCAGGCAGGGAATCCACAGCACATTCTCTGAACGGCACGGTTTTGTGTTTCTCCAAAGGAGAGCAGAAACTAACCCCTTGATTTTAAAGAATCACAGAATGTTCTTCCATGAATCGCTGCTAGAAGAGAAAGCATTTTAGCGGCTGGCTATTCCTCTCTCGAAGGCTGACAAATACAGGCAAAGAGTCGAGCTGCTTTTGCTTTCTTGCGCAGCCTTCACAGTGTAGCCCCGGCTTTCACAGTAGGCTTCAGCTGCAAACATTACGTTGTTCGGGAGACAGTGCCTTCTCTTACCGGCTAGCTCTCTAAACTGAAGCCGGTCGGAAAGCTGCCTCTCGCCGCGGTTCTACAGACATCCCGGCGGTCTGCTGCTTGCCTCCCTGACGAACAGTCTTTTCCGATTTCTAGCAGCATATTAAAGCGCGCCCACAGCAGTCTAAAATCTTGCCTCCTACCCACCCCCGACTTTTCTATTTTGGAAATGTTTTAGCATGACATCTAATCTCCTAACAATGTATTTAGAAAACAAATAATCGGATGATCTGTTCGTGTTCAAGGACGAGAGATCCCTTTTTTCCTGTCCATTCCCTTCAGCCTCGGCAAACTGTTTCTGCTGAAACTTGTTACAACAGCCGGCAGCGAATTCACACACATTCTCTGAACTGCACGGTTTTGTTTTTCCTCCAAGGGAGTGCAGAAACTAACCCTTTGAATTTAAAGAATCCTGGAATTTCCTTCCATGAATAGCTGCCAGAAGAGAAAGCTTTTTACCGGCAGGGTATTCCTCTCTCGAAGGCTTACAAATACAGGCAAAGTGAGGATCTGCTCCTGCTTTCTTGAGCAGCCTTCACAGTGTTTCCCCGGCTTTCACACCACATTCCGGCTGCAAACATTACGTTGGTCCGGAGACAGCGCCTTTCTTGCCGGCTGGCTCTCTAAACTGAAACCGCTCAGAAAGCTGTCTCTGGCCGCGGTTCCACAGACATCTCGGCTGTCTGCTCCTTGCCGCTCTGAGGAGCAGTCATTTCAGATATCTAGCATCACATCACAGCCCATGCAGATGAGTCTAAAATCTTTCTCTCTTAGAAACTTGCTATTTATGAAAATTGTTTTAGCATGACTTTTCATCTTCTAACAATGTAATTAAAGGGAATATTATCAGATGATCTGCTCGTGCTTCAAGGACGAGGGATCCCTGTTTTCCAGTGTAGTCTCATCAGCCTCTGCAAACTCTTTCTACTGAAACAGCAGGCAGGGAATCCACAGCACATTCTCTGAACGGCACGGTTTTGTGTTTCTCCAAAGGAGAGCAGAAACTAACCCCTTGATTTTAAAGAATCACAGAATGTTCTTCCATGAATCGCTGCTAGAAGAGAAAGCATTTTAGCGGCAGGCTATTCCTCTCTCGAAGGCTGACAAATACAGGCAAACAGTCGAGCTGCTTTTGCTTTCTTGCGCAGCCTTCACAGTGTAGCCCCGGCTTTCACAGTAGGCTTCAGCTGCAAACATTACGTTGTTCGGGAGACAGTGCCTTCTCTTACCGGCTAGCTCTCTAAACTGAAGCCGGTCGGAAAGCTGCCTCTCGCCGCGGTTCTACAGACATCCCGGCGGTCTGCTGCTTGCCTCCCTGACGAACAGTCTTTTCCGATTTCTAGCAGCATAATAAAGCGCTCCCACAGCTGTCTAAACTCTTGCCTCCTACCCACCCCGAATTTTTCTATTTTGGAAATGTTTTAGCATGACATCTAATCTCCTAACAATGTATTTAAAAGACAAATAATCGGATGATCTGTTCGTGTTCAAGGACGAGAGATCCCTTTTTTCCTGTCCATTCCCTTCAGCCTCGGCAAACTGTTTCTGCTGAAACTTGTTACAACAGCCGGCAGCGAATTCACACACATTCTCTGAACTGCACGGTTTTGTTTTTCCTCCAAGGGAGTGCAGAAACTAACCCTTTGAATTTAAAGAATCCTGGAATTTCCTTCCATGAATAGCTGCCAGAAGAGAAAGCTTTTTACCGGCAGGGTATTCCTCTCTCGAAGGCTTACAAATACAGGCAAAGTGAGGATCTGCTCCTGCTTTCTTGAGCAGCCTTCACAGTGTTTCCCCGGCTTTCACACCACATTCCGGCTGCAAACATTACGTTGGTCCGGAGACAGCGCCTTTCTTGCCGGCTGGCTCTCTAAACTGAAACCGCTCAGAAAGCTGTCTCTGGCCGCGGTTCCACAGACATCTCGGCTGTCTGCTCCTTGCCGCTCTGAGGAGCAGTCATTTCAGATATCTAGCATCACATCACAGCGCATGCAGATGAGTCTAAAATCTTTCTCTCTTAGAAACTTGCTATTTATGAAAATTGTTTTAGCATGACTTTTCATCTTCTAACAATGTAATTAAAGGGAATATTATCAGATGATCTG
The DNA here is from genome assembly GCA_033556795.1 of Tapera naevia. Classification (NCBI taxonomy): domain Eukaryota; kingdom Metazoa; phylum Chordata; class Aves; order Cuculiformes; family Neomorphidae; genus Tapera; species Tapera naevia. Next base: position 9,953 of record JAUMJJ010000410.1, on the reverse strand, counting down.
CTCGTGCTTCAAGGACGAGGGATCCCTGTTTTCCAGTGTAGTCTCATCAGCCTCTGCAAACTCTTTCTACTGAAACAGCAGGCAGGGAATCCACAGCACATTCTCTGAACGGCACGGTTTTGTGTTTCTCCAAAGGAGAGCAGAAACTAACCCCTTGATTTTAAAGAATCACAGAATGTTCTTCCATGAATCGCTGCTAGAAGAGAAAGCATTTTAGCGGCTGGCTATTCCTCTCTCGAAGGCTGACAAATACAGGCAAACAGTCGAGCTGCTTTTGCTTTCTTGCGCAGCCTTCACAGTGTAGCCCCGGCTTTCACAGCAGGCTTCAGCTGCAAACATTACGTTGTTCGGGAGACAGTGCCTTCTCTTACCGGCTAGCTCTCTAAACTGAAGCCGGTCGGAAAGCTGCCTCTCGCCGCGGTTCTACAGACATCCCGGCGGTCTGCTGCTTGCCTCCCTGACGAACAGTCTTTTCCGATTTCTAGCAGCATATTAAAGCGCGCCCACAGCAGTCTAAAATCTTGCCTCCTACCCACCCCCCGACTTTTCTATTTTGGAAATGTTTTAGCATGACATCTAATCTCCTAACAATGTATTTAGAAAACAAATAATCGGATGATCTGTTCGTGTTCAAGGACGAGAGATCCCTTTTTTCCTGTCCATTCCCTTCAGCCTCGGCAAACTGTTTCTGCTGAAACTTGTTACAACAGCCGGCAGCGAATTCACACACATTCTCTGAACTGCACGGTTTTGTTTTTCCTCCAAGGGAGTGCAGAAACTAACCCTTTGAATTTAAAGAATCCTGGAATTTCCTTCCATGAATAGCTGCCAGAAGAGAAAGCTTTTTACCGGCAGGGTATTCCTCTCTCGAAGGCTTACAAATACAGGCAAAGTGAGGATCTGCTCCTGCTTTCTTGAGCAGCCTTCACAGTGTTTCCCCGGCTTTCACACCACATTCCGGCTGCAAACATTACGTTGGTCCGGAGACAGCGCCTTTCTTGCCGGCTGGCTCTCTAAACTGAAACCGCTCAGAAAGCTGTCTCTGGCCGCGGTTCCACAGACATCTCGGCTGTCTGCTCCTTGCCGCTCTGAGGAGCAGTCATTTCAGATATCTAGCATCACATCACAGCGCATGCAGATGAGTCTAAAATCTTTCTCTCTTAGAAACTTGCTATTTATGAAAATTGTTTTAGCATGACTTTTCATCTTCTAACAATGTAATTAAAGGAAATATTATCAGATGATCTGCTCGTGCTTCAAGGACGAGGGATCCCTGTTTTCCAGTGTAGTCTCATCAGCCTCTGCAAACCTCTTTCTACTGAAACAGCAGGCAGGGAATCCACAGCACATTCTCTGAACGGCACGGTTTTGTGTTTCTCCAAAGGAGAGCAGAAACTAACCCCTTGATTTTAAAGAATCACAGAATGTTCTTCCATGAATCGCTGCTAGAAGAGAAAGCATTTTAGCGGCTGGCTATTCCTCTCTCGAAGGCTGACAAATACAGGCAAACAGTCGAGCTGCTTTTGCTTTCTTGCGCAGCCTTCACAGTGTAGCCCCGGCTTTCACAGTAGGCTTCAGCTGCAAACATTACGTTGTTCGGGAGACAGTGCCTTCTCTTACCGGCTAGCTCTCTAAACTGAAGCCGGTCGGAAAGCTGCCTCTCGCCGCGGTTCTACAGACATCCCGGCGGTCTGCTGCTTGCCTCCCTGACGAACAGTCTTTTCCGATTTCTAGCAGCATATTAAAGCGCGCCCACAGCAGTCTAAAATCTTGCCTCCTACCCACCCCCGACTTTTCTATTTTGGAAATGTTTTAGCATGACATCTAATCTCCTAACAATGTATTTAGAAAACAAATAATCGGATGATCTGTTCGTGTTCAAGGACGAGAGATCCCTTTTTTCCTGTCCATTCCCTTCAGCCTCGGCAAACTGTTTCTGCTGAAACTTGTTACAACAGCCGGCAGCGAATTCACACACATTCTCTGAACTGCACGGTTTTGTTTTTCCTCCAAGGGAGTGCAGAAACTAACCCTTTGAATTTAAAGAATCCTGGAATTTCCTTCCATGAATAGCTGCCAGAAGAGAAAGCTTTTTACCGGCAGGGTATTCCTCTCTCGAAGGCTTACAAATACAGGCAAAGTGAGGATCTGCTCCTGCTTTCTTGAGCAGCCTTCACAGTGTTTCCCCGGCTTTCACACCACATTCCGGCTGCAAACATTACGTTGGTCCGGAGACAGCGCCTTTCTTGCCGGCTGGCTCTCTAAACTGAAACCGCTCAGAAAGCTGTCTCTGGCCGCGGTTCCACAGACATCTCGGCTGTCTGCTCCTTGCCGCTCTGAGGAGCAGTCATTTCAGATATCTAGCATCACATCACAGCCCATGCAGATGAGTCTAAAATCTTTCTCTCTTAGAAACTTGCTATTTATGAAAATTGTTTTAGCATGACTTTTCATCTTCTAACAATGTAATTAAAGGGAATATTATCAGATGATCTGCTCGTGCTTCAAGGACGAGGGATCCCTGTTTTCCAGTGTAGTCTCATCAGCCTCTGCAAACTCTTTCTACTGAAACAGCAGGCAGGGAATCCACAGCACATTCTCTGAACGGCACGGTTTTGTGTTTCTCCAAAGGAGAGCAGAAACTAACCCCTTGATTTTAAAGAATCACAGAATGTTCTTCCATGAATCGCTGCTAGAAGAGAAAGCATTTTAGCGGCAGGCTATTCCTCTCTCGAAGGCTGACAAATACAGGCAAACAGTCGAGCTGCTTTTGCTTTCTTGCGCAGCCTTCACAGTGTAGCCCCGGCTTTCACAGTAGGCTTCAGCTGCAAACATTACGTTGTTCGGGAGACAGTGCCTTCTCTTACCGGCTAGCTCTCTAAACTGAAACCGCTCAGAAAGCTGTCTCTGCCCGCGGTTCTAAAGACATCCCGGCCGTCTTCTTCTTGCCTCCCTGACGAACAGTCATTTCAGATTTTGGGAGGAATTAACCCAGTTTGGGAGAAAAAAAACTGATTATGGGGAAAATGAAGCCAGTTTGTGGGGAAAAAGCCGTTTTTGAATATAATAAACCCAGTTATGGGGAAAATGAACCAGTAATGGGGAAAAAAATGATTATGGGGAAAATGAACAGAGTTTGGGGGGGGGAAAACCCATTTTGTAGGGAAAGGAACACAGTTAAGGTGGAAAGAAACAGATTCTGTGGAAAATGAAATTGTAGGGAAATGAACCCAGTTTTGCTGGAATAAAACATATTTTGTGGAAAATGAGGGTTTTTTTCTCCCCCCGACTGGATTCATTTTCCCCAAAATCGGGGTTTTTTCCTCCCAAATTGGGTTCATTTTCCCCAAAATCCTTTTTTTCCCACAAAAACTGGGTGCATTTTCACACAAATCAGGTTTTCCCCTCCAAACTGATTACATTTTCCAAAAATCTTCTATTTCCACTCCACACTGGGTTTATTTTCCCCAAAATCATTTTTTTCCCCATTACTGGATTCATTTCCCCAAAATCGGTTTTTCTCCACCAAAACTGAGTTCATTTTCCCGAAATCGTTTCCCCCCCTCCCCCCCCCCCCAAAAAAAAACTGGCTGCATTTTCACACAAATGAGATTTTCCCCTCCAAACTGATTTCATTTTCCCCCAAATCCGGGTTTATTTCCCAATTACTGGGTTCATTTCCCCAAAATAATTTTTTCCCAAAGCACTGTTCATTTTCCCCAAAATCGATTTTTTTCCACCAAAACAGAGACCATTTACCTACAAGTTGGGTTTTCCCCCCAAACTGTGTTCATTTTCCCCCAAATTAGGGTTTTTTACAAAATTTTACAAAATTACTGGGTTAATTTTCCCCAAAATCACTTAGCCCCCCCCCCCCCCCCCCAAACTGGATGCATTTTCATACAAATCAGGTTTTTTCCCCCAAAACTGGGTTAATTTTCACCATAATCAGCTTCTTTCCTCCCAAACTCGGTTCATTTCCCTACAAGTTGGTTTCCTCCGCCCAAAACTTTGTTCATTTTCCCCAAAATTCGATTTTTTTAACCCAATTACTGGGTTCATTTTCCCAAAATATTTTTTTTCCCCAAAACTGGGTTCATTTTCCGCATAATCAGCATTTTTCCTCCGAAACTAGGTTCATTTTCCACAAAATCCTTATTTCCCCCCAAAACTGGGTTTATTTTCACACAAATCAGGTTTTCCCCTCAAAACAGTATTCATTTTCCCCAAAATCTTCTATTTCCACTCCACACTTGGTTCATTTTCCCCAAAAACAGATTTTTCCCCCAAAACTGGGTCCATTTTCCCTAAATCGGGATTTTTCCACCAAAACTCGGTTCATTTCCCTAGAAGTTGGTTTTTTCCCCCCCAAACTTTGTTCATTTTCCCCAAAATTCGGTTTTTTTACCCAATTACTGGGTTCGTTTTCTCCAAAATAATTGTTTTCCCCAAAACTGGGTTCATTTTCTGCATAATCAGTTTTTCCCTCTGAAACTGGGTTCATTTTCCACAAAATTCGGGAAATGAACTGAGTTTTGGTGGAAAAAAACTGACTTTGGGAAAATGAACCCAGTTAGGGAGGAAAAAATCCGATTTGGGGCAAATTACCCCAATTATGGGGGAAAAAAAAAAATAATTTTCGGGAAATGAACCCAGTAATTGGAAAACCCGGATTCTGGGGAAAATGAACACAGTTTGGAGGAAAGAAGCTGATTATGGGGAAAATGAAACCAGTTTTGGGGGAAAAAAACATATTTGGTGAAAATGAACCCATGTTTTGAAGGAAAAAAAAAAGATTTTGGGGAAATAAAGCAGTAACTGGTTCAAAAATCCATATGTTGGGGAAAATGAACACAATTTGGTGGGGAAAAACCGATATGTAGGGAAATAAACCCATTTTTGGTGGAAAAAACATATTTTGAGGAAAATGAACCCAGTTTTTTGGGGAAAAAATTATTTTGGGGAAAATGAACCCAGTTTGGGAGGAGAGAAGCTGATTATGGGGGAAATGAACCCAGTTTGGGGGGGAAAATTATTTTGTGGAAATAAAGCCAGTAATTGGGTAAAAACCCCGGATTTTGAAGAAAAATGAACCCAGTCTGGTGGGGAAAACCCAATTTGTAGGGAAATAAACCCAGTTTTGTGGAAAAAATATATTTTGGGGAAATGAACGCAGTAATGGGGAAAAATCCTGATTTTGGGGAAAATGAACCAAGTGCGAGTGGAAATAGAAGATTTTGAGGAAAATGAAATCAGTTTGGAGGGGACAACCTGATTTGTGTGAAAATGTACCCAGTTTTTGGGGTTAATAGGGATTTTCTGGAAAATGAACCTAGTTTTGGAGGGAAAAATCCATTTTAAGGAAAATGAACCCAGTTTGGGGGAAAAAAATTATTTTGGGGAAAATGAACCCAGTAATCGTGTAAAAAACCCGATTTTTTTGGAAAATGAACAGAGTTTGGGGGGGGGGGGGAACCAACTTGTAGGGAAATGAACCGAGTTTTGCTCGAAAAAAACCAACTTTGGGGAAAATCAACCCAGTTTAGGAGGGAAAAAAAACGATTTTGGGGAAAATGAACCCAGTTTTGGGGGAAAAAACCCGATTTTGGGGAAATGAACCCCAGTAATGGGGAAAAAACCTGATTTTGGGGAAAATGAACACTGTTTGGAGGGGAAAACTTGATTTGTGTGAAAATGCACCCAGTGTTTTGAAGACAAAAAGGATTTTGGGGAAATGAACCCAGTTTGGGAGGAGAGAAGCTGATTATGGGGAAAATGAACCCAGTTTGGGGGGGAAAAAATATTTTGTGGAAATAAAGCCAGTAATTGGGTAAAAACCCCGGATTTTGGAGAAAAATGAACCCAGTCTGGTGGGGAAAACCCAATTTGTAGGGAAATAAACCCAGTTTTGTGGAAAAAATATATTTTGGGGAAAATGAACGCAGTAATGGGGAAAAATCCTGATTTTGGGGAAAATGAACCAAGTGCGGAGTGGAAATAGAAGATTTTGAGGAAAATGAAATCAGTTTGGAGGGACAACCTGATTTGTGTGAAAATGTACCCAGTTTTGGGGGGGGGGGGGGAGGATTTTGTGGAAAATGAACCTAGTTTTGGAGGAAAAAATCTGATTATGCGGAAATGAACCCCTTTTGGGGGGAAAAATGATTTTGGGGGAAATGAACGCAGTAATCGGGTAAAAAACTCTAATTTGGGGGAAAATGGAACCAGTTTGGTAGGGAAAACCAAATTTGTAGGGAAGTGAACCCATTTTGGTGGAAAAAACCATATTTTGGGGAAAATGGACACAGTTTTGGGGGGAAAAAATGATTTTGGGGAAAATGAACCCAGTAATGGGGAAAAAATGATTTTGGGGAAAATGAACCCAGTGTGGAATGGAAATAGAAGATTTTGGGGAAAATGAAATCAGATAGGAGGGGAAAACCTGATTTTTGTGAAAATGAACTGAGTTTTGGGGGGAAATAAGGATTTTATGTAAAATGAACCTATTTTCGGAGGAAAAAAGCTGATTATGTGGAAAATGAACCCAGTTTTGCGGAAAAACCTGTTTTCAAGGAAAATGAACCCAGTTTTGGGGAAAAAAATGATTTTGGGGAAAATGAACCCAGTGATCGGGTAAAAAACCCGGATTTTGGGGAAAATGAACACAGTTTGTTGGGGAAAACCTAATATGTAGGGAAATAAACCCATTTTTGTGGAAAAAACATATTTTGAGGAAATGAACCCAGTTTTTGGGGGAAAAAATTATTTTGGGGAAAATGAACCCAGTTTGGGAGGAGAGAAGCTGATTATGGGGGAAATGAACCCAGTTTGGGGGGGAAAAATATTTTGTGGAAATAAAGCCAGTAATTGGGTAAAAACCCCGGATTTTGGAGAAAAATGAACCCAGTCTGGTGGGGAAAACCCTATTTGTAGGGAAATAAACCAGTTTTGTGGAAAAAATATATTTTGGGGAAAATGAACGCAGTAATGGGGAAAAATCCTGATTTTGGGGAAAATGAACCAAGTGCGGAGTGGAAATAGAAGATTTTGAGGAAAATGAAATCAGTTTGGAGGGGACAACCTGATTTGTGTGAAAATGTACCCAGTTTTGGGGGTTAATAGGGATTTTCTGGAAAATGAACCTAGTTTTGGAGGGAAAAATCCATTTTTAAGGAAAATGAACCCAGTTTGGGGGAAAAAAATTATTTTGGGGAAAATGAACCCAGTAATCATTAAAAACCCGATTTTTTTGGAAAATGAACAGAGTTTGGGGGGGGGGGAACCAACTTGTAGGGAAATGAACCGAGTTTTGCTCGAAAAAAACCAACTTTGGGGAAAATCAACCCAGTTTAGGAGGGAAAAAAAACGATTTTGGGGAAAATGAACCCAGTTTTGGGGGAAAAAACCCGATTTTGGGGAAATGAACCCAGTAATGGGGAAAAAACCTGATTTTGGGGAAAATGAACACTGTTTGGAGGGGAAAACTTGATTTGTGTGAAAATGCGCCCAGTGTTTTGAAGAAAAAAAAGAATTTTGGGGAAAATGAACCCAGTTTGGGAGGAGAGAAGCTGATTATGGGGAAAATGAACCCAGTTTGGGGGGGAAAAAATATTTTGTGGAAATAAAGCCAGTAATTGGGTAAAAACCCCGGATTTTGGAGAAAAATGAACCCAGTCTGGTGGGGAAAACCCAATTTGTAGGGAAATAAACCCAGTTTTGTGGAAAAAATATATTTTGGGGAAAATGAACGCAGTAATGGGGAAAAATCCTGATTTTGGGGAAAATGAACCAAGTGCGGAGTGGAAATAGAATATTTTGAGGAAAATGAAATCAGTTTGGAGGGGACAACCTGATTTGTGTGAAAATGTACCCAGTTTTGGGGGGGGGGGGGGGGGAAGGATTTTGTGGAAAATGAACCTAGTTTTGGAGGAAAAAATCTGATTATGCGGAAAATGAACCCCTTTTGGGGGGAAAAATGATTTTGGGGGAAATGAACGCAGTAATTGGGTAAAAAACTCTAATTTGGGGGAAAATGGAACCAGTTTGGTAGGGAAAACCAAATTTGTAGGGAAGTGAACCCATTTTTGGTGGAAAAAACCATATTTTGGGGAAAATGGACACAGTTTTGGGGGGAAAAAATGATTTTGGGGAAAATGAACCCAGTAATGGGGAAAAAAATGATTTTGGGGAAAATGAACCCAGTGTGGAATGGAAATAGAAGATTTTGGGGAAAATGAAATCAGATAGGAGGGGAAAACCTGATTTTTGTGAAAATGAACTGAGTTTTGGGGGAAATAAGGATTTTATGTAAAATGAACCTATTTTCGGAGGAAAAAAGCTGATTATGTGGAAAATGAACCCAGTTTTGCAGAAAAACCTGTTTTCAAGGAAAATGAACCCAGTTTTGGGGAAAAAAATGATTTTGGGGAAAATGAACCCAGTGATCGGGTAAAAAACCCGGATTTTGGGGAAAATGAACACAGTTTGTTGGGGAAAACCTAATATGTAGGGAAATAAACCCAGTTTTGGTGGAAAAAACATATTTTGGGGAAAATGAACCCAGTTTTGGGGTAAAAAAAATGATTTTTGGAAAAATTAACCCACTTTGTGAGAAAAAACCCTGATTTTGGAGAAAATGAACCCAGTAATGGGGAAAAAATCCTGATTTTGGGGAAAATGAACCAAGTGCGGAGTGGAAATAGAAGGTTTTGAGGAAAATGAAATCAGTTTGGACGGGACAACCTGATTTGTGTGAAAATGTACCCAGTTTTGGGGGTTAATAGGGATTTTGCGGAAAATGAACCTAGTTTCGGAGGAAAAATTCTGATTATACGGAAAATGAACACAGTTTTGGGGGGAAAAAAACGTTTTTAAGGAAAATGAACCCAGTTTTTGGGGAAAAAATTATTTTGGGGAAAATGAACGCAGTAATTGGGTAAAAAAAACCCGAATTTTGGGGAAAATCAGCAGAGTTGGGGGGGGGGGAAGACTTGTAGAGAAATGAACCGACTTTTGCTGTAAAAAAACCGACTTTGGGGAAAATCAACCCAGTTTGGGATGAAAAAATCCGATTTTGGGGCAAATGAACACTGGAGGGGAAAAAAACCTGGTTTTGGGGAAAATGAACACTGGAGGGGAAAACTAGATTTGTGTGAAAATGCACCCAGTGTTTTGTGGAAAAAAAGGATTTTGGGGAAAATGAACCCAGTTTAGGAAGAAGGAAGCTGATTATGGGGAAAATTAACCCAGTTTGGAGGGGATAACCCGTTTTTGATTTAAAATGAACCCAGTTTTGAGGGAAAAAAAAATTTTTTGGGATATAAAGCCAGTAATTGGGGCTTCTCCAAAACAACCAGGTTTTGGAGAAAATGAACACAATTTGGTCGGGAAAACCCAATATTTAGGGAAATAAACCCAGTTTTGGTGGAAAAAAAAACATATTTTGGGGAAAATGAACACAGTTTTGGGGGAAAAAATGGTTTTGGGGAAAATGATCCCAGTAATGGAGAAAAAATCCTGATTTTGGGGAAAATGAACCCAGTGTGGAGTGGAAATTGAAGATTTTGGGGAAAATGAAATCAGTTTGGAGGGGGAAAACCTGATTTGTGTGAAAATGTACCCAGTTTTTGGGGGAGAAAAAGGATTTTGGGTAAAATGAACCCAGTGTGGAGTGGAAATAGAAGATTTTGGGTAAAATGAACACTGTTTGGAGGGGAACACCTGATTTTGGAGAAAAAGCATCCAGTTTTGGGGGGAAATAAGGATTTTGTGGAAAATGAATATAGTTTCGGAGGATAAAAACTATTTATGCAGAAAATGAATCCAGTTTTGGGTAAAAAACCCGTTTTTAAGGAAAATGAACCCAATTTTGGGGAAAAAAAATTATTTTGGGAAAATGAACCCAGTAATTGGGTAAAAAACCCGAATTTTGGGGAAAATGAACCCCGTTTGGG